>JAWCTZ010000314.1:0-48608 GCA_036850595.1 Rhyacichthys aspro | reverse complement strand
TAGCCTTCATCTACAGATGAACCGTTCACACTCCTCACAGATGAACCGTTCACACTCCTCACTCGGGCAGAAGGCTACAGATGAACCGTTCACACTCCTCACTCGGGCAGAAGGCTACAGATGAACCGTTCACACTCCTCACTCGAGCAGAAGGCTACAGATGAACCGTTCACACTCCTCACTCGGGCAGAAGGCTACAGATGAACCGTTCACACTCCTCACTCGGGCAGAAGGCTACAGATGAACTGTTCACACTCCTCACTCGGGCAGAAGGCTACATATGAACTGTTCACACTCCTCACTCGGGCAGAAGGCTACAGATGAACCGTTCACACTCCTCACTCGGGCAGAAGGCTACAGATGAACCGTTCACACTCCTCACTCGGGCAGAAGGCTACAGATGAACCGTTCACACTCCTCACTCGGGCAGAAGGCTACAGATGAACCGTTCACATTCCTCACTCGGGCAGAAGGTTACAGATGAACTGTTCACACTCCTCACTCAGGCAGAAGGCTACATATGAACTGTTCACACTCCTCACTCGGGCAGAAGGTTACAGATGAACTGTTCACACTCATTCCTCAGGAAGAAGGACAAATATGCACAGCTTTTTCCGAGAGACTCTAAGAACTCCTTCTCCATTGCCCCCACTATATGCTGCTGAATCTGACACACTTTCTTCTAAAACTTGTTCTTTCTGAGCATTAATTAAAAAGGGACAAGCTTTCAGAAAATGCAATTTCTGTTCATGGGTCAGCCATGTTGATTATTATATTATTATTAACATGTTTGAATATACAGCTGCATTACTGTTAATGCAGAATATTTTTAATATCGTTTTTCTTAATTATTATTTATTTTTTACAAACATATTTTTTCTGATTGATCCAGGATTGACATAGGCCTCTTTTGTTAGGCAAAACATCTACGTTGTTTTTATCATACCCTTTCTAAAGAGAACATTATCTGAATATGTGTTTTACCTGTTAGAATCTACACGCTTACACTTCATCATGTAACCATATATGGCTCTAATGTTCATCATTTGAACCAGCCAGCTCCTCAGTTATTATAGTTTGCAGTCAGTTATTTTTTAATTGGTAAAAGTCACATGGGAAACTACTCAGCAGGTTTGGTGATAGCATACAGATAGTTAGGGTCGCGCTGGCTGTACCAGAAGAAGAAGGCTGTCCAACCATTGACAGTGACAGCCTACTCCTGATGAAGACTGACCAACCATGACTGTAGGGAAGCTGGCCAAGTGGTCAAAAGCAGGAGGCAGACTCAAATGTTCTTTTTCAACCAACCTTTTATTCACCAAGTGCCTCGCGGAGCTCCAAACAAAATATACACATTTACAAAATTAACTGTTAACGTTTCTTAACAAAACCTAACACAACTTCTACTAAACATAAAGTAAGCCACATGCACCTGGCTCCTTGATTGTCCTCTCTCCCCACAGCTCTTCCCACACTGCCTTAAATCCCCTCTTAATGGCCCAGGACACTCCTCCCGACCAGTTCATTTCATCATCCAGGTATATGCCACTCCAGATAAGCAGGTAAGTTCAGATCCCGCACATCCCACCAGTCACATATCACTCCCCCATACTCTCAACACAAACACAAAAGTAAATCCATACACCCAATAACATAAATACATAAGAAACCTCCCATCTTGGCACACAGATTCCCCTTCCACATGGTTTGACCCGTGACATCATCATCATCTTTTCAGCAAATCTCATCACCGCTGGTCTAGGAACAATACATGTACTAAAGGTTTAGGTGCCTTTCAAGTAACCATTCAATATGAATTATGTTTCATTATCAATCATATACCATGCATATAAAATTTCACTAAGATAGGTGGCTTTCTGGATTACTTTGATGAACTGTGAAGCCAGCATTCTTTCAGAAAACGATGGCGTAATAGATGTAACAAGCCTGCATAAGAAACCGTCTACAGACGAGGAGGTAGCAGAAGTAACATGTTGTTGGTAACGCTGTCAGCTGTCATTTAACATGAACAGATATCTGGAAGAGGAATTAAAAGGATAGGGAAGGAACAGTGCCATGAAGTTTGGACCTTGAGCTGAGCCTGGAATGACTTGTGGCAAAAGCAGGCTCCCAGGACCTGCCTTCGAGGTGCCCTTGAGCTAGTCTTTGAGCTCATTATTCTTGTTAATCCTGTGGAGAACAGGCCTGCTCCCAGTGGTGGGACTCTGGTGGTTCTGGAGAGAAACTCCATGGAGAGGACTCAACACTGTGTATTGAAGAAATAACTGTGAGTTTCCACGCAGAAGATTCATCGAGTACAATTCCATAATCGTCCTCTCATACAGGTTTTCAAATATCCCAATGTTTTTAATTTGTAAAAAACATAAAAAAAAAGTCAAATTGCACTTTGAATGTCTACACTGAAAATACAATTAAATTAAACTGTGACGATTACATAGTATGTTGTTTTTGTTATATTCTTACATCTTAAGTCTTTGTAGCTACCACCCAGTGTTACTATATGTTAAACCTGAACATATGAGCTTCATATACTGTACATATGTGTCACATAAATTTAACCATGGCCATTATTAAACATGGCAGCCTTTTAATTTGTAATTACTTTTGCCATGTTGAATCCTCTGTTTTGGCTCCATTGACAATGTCTCTCTTTACTCAGCTAAGCTTGTAGTGGATCACTTCAAAAATACAGTCGACTGAATGTTATTGTGGTTATTTTACAGCTGTTGTAAACCATCATACATAAATCTATACAAACCACCTCTATGGCAATGGCAATCAAAAAGTTCAACTTTAACGTGATAAATAGAAACATGAGAACGCGGAGAGGGTTAACCTGCCTCCTTTCAAATAGTGTTTCCAGGAATAATTTACAATTGAGATCAGAATTCCCAAGAAAGACTGATTTATGTAGCACACTCACACGGACATCCGTGCCACTACATATACACAAGTGGCGGCCCCATAATTCATAGCTGTCTCACATAACTCAGAGAAGTGTCGGTGCAAAACCAGGAGAGGACGGCTGAAGGAAACATAGAGGGTAGGAAGCAGATTAAGATGACAAACCTTGTGGCAGAAAATGGATCTGATAGCATACAATATGACAGTAAAGCCGGTGTGATTATGTGTGTCAGCAGAGTTATCCATTGTGACGTACTCTCAAAGGTGACTTCAAAGAAATTCACATAAATAGGTTCACTGTCATAAAAAATATATCTGTAACAATTCAATTATAGTAATGAGTCAGTCAGAGTACTATCCCACTAGTTTACTCACAACTTGTCAATTGTAGATTTAGAGGGAAGTAGAAGCCGCTCTCTGGACACTACATGACGAGGACCATCTACCGCCGAGGATCTGACACCAGCAGAGGACACTGCCCCTCCACACTCACCAAAGAAAGTGTGGGTGGGCTTTCAAGGTAATAATAATAATAAACTTTAGTTATTAATTGATTTATCTTCTACCACTTAGTTCCAATGGGGGTCATGGCTGGCTGGAGACCTGAGGTGGGGTGCACCCTAGATAGTGGCCAGTGAGTCACAGGGCAACTTGTTCAGTTCACCTACACATGTACGTCTGGGGGGTCTGGAGAGAGCCCATGATAACACGGGGAGGACAATCAGACTCCTCACAAAGACCAATTGTCGGCTGGCCTTGTAAAGCATACCACTCTGCCCGTGTGTGACCCAATATTAACATGAATAAAACACTAAACAAAATAAAAATATTTTTATTATCAAGTATTAAAACCCCCTCCACCACCATCGTCCTCAACACAATCCGCTGCTGCTCCTCCTCTTGACCTCTGCTGCTTCGGGCCCCTCCCCACCGTGGTGGCCCCTGCCTGCAGACCCGAAGACAGCAAAGAATTTAAGTTAATTTACTTTTTTTTTTTTTATAAAAACATTCCTTTGCATTATTTAGTTGTAACGTTTGCATGTATTTTCTTATGTCACAAATTTGGACAATTAATAGGCCAATAGCGTCTCAGGGAAGTTTGCTCGGTTTGTGAGGTAGCCTACAAGATGATATCTTCATTGCAAAAATGTAAATTATGCTAAATTTGTCACAAAAAAGTACTGCAGCGCTGTCCAAGGTGCTGATTCTTTTGGACTGAGGGTTTTAGCTGTCCAAGGTTCTGAAACAAAACTTTTCTTCCAGAAATGATTTTTAGATTTTTGTGTATATATTTATAGCCTACATAGGCCTGCACATGGTAAGAGTTTCTAAAATCTTTAATTTGCTATTTAACTGGTTTATTTAGCTGTAATTTCTTTGTCAAGTGAAAATCTCAATGGGAAAAACCCATGACTGACACAAAGTAAAACTTAGTAAACTATATATTAAAACAATTTTGTAAATACAAACATTTGTACTTCAGCATTTTATTTAAAAAAGAAACAGAACTCACCAGGCTACAGGTGACAGTTCCTCAACCATCTGATCCCTTCTCACCTGAGCTGCTGCCACTGCATTTGGGTCAACTGGCTTCAGCACACGCAGTCCAAAAGATGTTCTAAACTTTGGAACTGTACAGTCCTCACTGACAGAGGCTCGGGTGGAGAATCTGAGAGAGCTCTGACGTCACAATTATTCAAACATTTAAAAAACAGTTTTAGAATGCAAAAATTTACAAAGCTTTCAAAATTAAAAGTTTGTATTTTTTATGAAATCACAATGATGCCATCTCATAGGTTTTCTATCCAAGACCTTAATAGCTATTGTTAATTAAATGGCTTCACCTGGGACATTTGTTCACACATTAGCACAGTGTGTTCACACATGAATGTGCTGCACAGTAGCAATGCTAATTACTACTAATGCTTCCATTCAGGGTGAAAGCTCATTTGAACAATGTGAAGCATAATGTTTACTTAAACAGTTGAGAACACATCAGCCCACATTCTAGAATATTTGTTTAGTTATTTAAAATACAGAACGAAAAGCAAATAAAGCAGCTTAACATGTTCATTAAACCCATTAATTTGTTTGCAGTTTAAATCAGTGTCGTTTTGACTGAATTGGTTTAACAATATGTGCCTACCATCCATACACAAATATAGCATGCACAAGGTAACATGTAAACATCGAGCACCACTCCCAGTCTCAACCCCACCTCCCTCCCCCAACAGCAGCCTCGGAACGTTTACGTCTTTTCTTTCATTCAAAAAAAGGTTAAGCTGGACCAATTTTCTTCTACAAAATACAAATACTTTGGGATTTTGGGAAGATAGCAGAGCTGAAGGACTGAGCCGTCTCCGTTAGAAGCCTGAAGTTGTTATCCTTGGTAAGTGAATGAATGTTATTTTGAAGCTATTTTATTGACAATTACAGTGTGTAGTATGTTAAAATATATATAAAACTAAAATATATGGCACATCTTGAGGCTAATACTGCTTCTTCAATTCCACTTGCACTGGCAGAATAGATTGACCAGGACCCCATCATCTAGGTTCCTGGTCATCATCTATTGGTCTCTCAATCAAAGGTCCCTCAACCAGAACATACGAGTCCATGTGCACCATTCTGTTGATGCGGGAGGTTGACCACAACAAACTCTCTCAAGATCATTGGCCACATCCTAGTAGTTTGTAAACACACACTAATGCATACTTGTGTCAGCCAGAGGTCTGTGAGTGAGTGGCAGTGTAATGTGTTTGCAACATTTTACAACAGTGCTTTTGGACTACAACCTCTAGACAGAAAATTTCCAGGAAAAACATTGCACAGTGGGGCTTTAATTAAGAGCTTAATACCTCACAGTCAGGAACCATAAAAAACAGCAAATGCAGAATATCATCCACATCAGGTAGCTGAATGTCCACCATGAGGCACAGAAAACCAGCCAAACATAAACTCTGGAGAGGGCTTAATATAGCTACAGCTATGGGAAATGAGATTTATACATGGTCACAGTTTAATACAAATATTTGTATTTATTTTATTTTTTTTACCATGTCACATGTCACTTCACTGGTAGACAGTTCTGTAATAGCAAGGTGATTTAACACAGTCATTTGAACCTTACCATAGCCACTGAAGGATTACTCTAGAAATAAAATGCACAGGCTTTTGAGAAAAACCCATCTGTATCACTTAGAGGCAGTGTTATCAGTGAAGGCAGGTGGTGTTCTGGGCTTCCTGTGCACTGATAAGCCGTGTGCTATTGATTAGCAACAAGCTACAGCAAACCAGTCTGATTTCTATCTACACACAACATAATTTGAATAGTATGTATCCTTAATTTCACAATGAGTTAAAGAAAAATGATTGCTTTCTGAACACACGTTTCAACTGAGTGGTACAGGTTGTTATGGTATAATTTGGTCCAGGTAACCTCTGGAGAGCCTTTTTTGCACTGCACTGTATACAGCAGAGCAGCATCTTCAATGTTAACAGGGACGTCATAGAACTTATGTTTCTACACAGCAAATCCAGACTCTTGAAATTGACTCTCTGTGAGTTAATATCAACACTTTTTTGTTTTTTCAGGTGCCTTTCAAAAAACCCAAGGTCACCTTACCGTTCTCAAGACAGTACAAAAAACAAATACAGTGCAGTTGGAAAAGAATAATGTTAAAAAAATAATAATAATAAATAAACTCTAAAAATGCTTACGTTAACATTGTATTTTCAAATTTTCCAACAGCCACATACTTACTGGTTCTTTGTTAACTGTAAATATAATGCAGCCAATTTCTTTAGGCTACGTCAATAATATTTCAATGTAGAAAAGAATTTAGCATTTAGGATATATATAGGTATTTAGTGGCTCTCACACAGACCACATGCAACATTACGGATTATGTTTCTATCTTCTATTTCTATTAATTATCTAATGTAGTGTTACCAGTCCCAGTTCACTCTCATCATAGATAAAGTTACTGTTAAAAAATGTTATGCTAAAGTTAATAGTGATAACCATATACCCACTAATACAGATGTGTTAAACATACTGCCCGCAGACCAAAAGCGGCAATGTGAAAATGACTCAGTGTCTCAAGTAGACTCAGTAGACTCTGTTGGAGATGAAGTATAAATCATCTCCATCTTGTCTATGTAAATCTCACTCATGGTGTCACTCATTGGAGTTCAAGTCTGTTTTCTTACATTTTAACAAAAATCTGTAAAATGATGGTCTTTTTTGAGCTTTGTCATTTTATTGAAAGTGTTTGATAATAATAAGACAAGAAAATAACAGTGAAATAACTGTTTTCTCTGCAGAACCTTTACTGCAAATTTCCGTAAATTAAACATTTTTCCACATTATTTAATTAGGGTTTTATACCTTTATTTTTGGGTTTATTGTTTTTTTTTTTACTTTTTTTTTTTTTTTTTTTTACAGTAAATGTTCTGTTAAAAAATAAGGAAAAAAAAAAAGTTTTTTGTCATTATTAAATTAACACCTACAATAAAATACTGGTTGTTAAGATCAATGTAAGATAAAAAATCAAGTCATTTACCGCAAAATTAGGTTTGTTTTAATTACAGTGTGGTCATGGTAGTGCAGCTTAATTAAGGTATTTTACAACTGGTGTAACTCTTTTTTTAAACTTTGTCTTTCACTTTGTCTCTCTCCACCTTAACATAACTATATGCCAATAAAAAAGTTATATATATACACACACACACACACACACACACACACACACACACACACACACACACACACACATATATATATATATATATATATATATATATATATATATATATATATATATATATATAAGTAAGGGAGCACCTGCAGCTGTGGATGCAGCCATGTAGAGGACAGCTGACCAGCTAAGAAACCATAGCAGGAGCTCCTCAAGGACCTTTTCGGGGTTGAACACAACTATTCAGTTGTTTGTTGATGATGAAGCCATTGAGGAAAGCACTTCAGAAGAACCCTGAGTATACATCAGTGGTAACGTCTGCTCCAGGAGAGACAAGTTCTGTCAGCTGTGTTCAACATAGAATTGACTGCAAAGCTAGAATACACACTCTTTTAGCTTGCTCAAGAAAGCACTACCTACTAGTTGAAAATGCACATTTTACAGTGAGGACACCCAAAAACATTCTTCTGGACTTGACTTGGGCTAGTCAGTGTATGGGAAAGATAGACAAATGAATCAACACAATCTCTTTTTCTCACAAAAACACAAGGGACAGTAGACTCCTGGTCCTTACTAGCACTGGTAAGGTGAAGGGCTCAGCAAAGCCAACATGTTCCCAACAAGTGCAGGTTTGGCCTGCGTCCATTTGTGCATGTCTGCAGATCTTCTAAAGGCCAAGGGATCCTCTGGAACTGTTCCTTTCAAAGCCGCTTTAATGCTTACTTTGTCTTGCAGGATATTCCTGTCTTTCCTATATCTCACCTCATTATAAAAGCTGAATTTCTGGCATGTAAGCGTTCCCAGAATCAAACGAGATCTTAAGAATTTCGTTGTTTAAAGTGTCATTTTCACATTCTAATGCAAAAAAAAAGATCTCTAGATGAAAAAGATAAACATGCACAGTTGGTGGAACTTTGCAGAACACAACTGGCAGTTTGTTGGAGTCTACTTATCATGCATTACCTCCTGTTATGCAATCATAGCAATTAATGTTTAACTCCACAGTATGGCACACAGAGCCTGGGTGACTTCCTCATAAATATGTGAGTGTTTGTGAGTATAATGTGATGTGACACATGAGCTTCTCTCACTGCACTGTTTTCAAACAAAGTTCTTCCATTAAAGCACTTTGTACAAGCACAAATCAACAGACACTCTTCCTAGTGATGTAAAGATGTCAAAATCTCACGTTATGGTATTGTCACTGTTATCACTGTTATGTTGTCACTGTATTAACTCCACAATATGGTATTTATTGTGATATTTAGGAGTGTTCATTGTAACAAAACTGATAAAACAATATTATAATAATAATGGCACTGGAGAGCACGAAAAGAGGTGATACAGGACCTGAGCTAAAGAGCAAGTAATTTACCCCCTTTTCAGGATGTACCCCCATGGTGTCCAATAATGGTTATTTCTGTTTTGTGTGTGTGTGTGTGTGTGTGTGTGTGTGTGTAAGGATTAGAATTTCTGAAAGTCACTGGTTTTGTCTTTAGAATCTCTCTCTTTAGAATAAATATTAATTTAACTCTGCGCACAAACTGAACCAAATGACCTGTAAGGAACACACTCAGAGTTACGAAACTAAACTGTCATTATCCAAAGACCCTGGACCCTACATTTAGAAAAACTGGTAGGGTAAATGGTATAAAAATGTGTTTTTGCCCTACAGTATGATCTTTTTAGAGAGACGGTTCTTTTGGCTCGGCTCCCTTAAAAGAGCCGGCTCTTTCGGTTCTGAAGTGGCTCCCCAGATTTTTTGTTGCTCAGTGAATTCATTACCAAATTATGTGTAAAATGAATTACTGTTAAAAAAAACCCACACACATCATATTGAATATGTATTTTTTATATTGCTTTATTAATTCACATACTACAAAAAGTGCTACAAAAAAATAAACTGTAAAATACAAACACAAAGAACCATCAAAAAGGTGTCATTTTCTGTTTGTATTGTTGAACTGTTTATAGTGAAGCAACACAACATCAACAAAATATGAATGAAAATGTGCAAAAACAAAAAAGCAGTATCCGGATAACAAAATACAGTATGTGCAGTGTGCACAGTTTGCACATGCCTATGCAGATTGTATGTGGAGCCTGCCTGAAATGAAATTTTAATTTAGCAAAGTCTGCACACTGCCCTTGAACTATTAATTACATTAAAATGTGTCCAAATTTTACAGCGTTTCCTGTCGATCAATTTTCTCACCTTTCCTGTGTGTAGTCTGTACTATGTAGCAATGCTTGCTCGTGCTTTCTTGTCTCTCCCTCACTCCAGTTCATGTGCTCACTGTGCTGTGAGTCTGTAACCTCCCCCTCCTGCTCAGTGTGGACACACAGACACCACCACACATCTTGACCAATCACGTGTGGCTTTAACAGTAAAAAGATGAGAAAACAAACAATCAGGCTCCCAATCAGATCGGCTCCCAATCATGAGCCGGCTCCCGTTGTTCACTTCAGAGAGTCGGCTCTAAGACCCGGATCGTTTGCGACCGACACATCACTAGTATGATGCAGGAAAATGTTGGTTGGCTCCACCAAATCTCACTTCAAGGTTTTTTGAAAAGTTGGCAGCCCTGAAAAGTGTTTACTTCCTTTAATAGACTAAACAGATCCACTCCACAGATCCACTTTGCCTATTTCTATAACAGGACATATAATTTCCTACATTATAAAGATGCCAGCTGTACCTAAACTTGTATCATTTCCAGTCAATTCCCCTGATTCTCCCAGCTCCCTTCTTCTCTAAGCTAAACAACTAAAAATGCATTTCTTCACTGTATTTGCTATTTGACCAAGGAGGACTTAAAACAAATATAAAACTGTTGTACTTCTCTCCACCCATCTTTGTGTGGTCATGTTGTACTTTAACGCAGATGATGTGCCACTTTTTAACGGTCAAAATGGTAATCAAACGATATTTACATAAAACAAAAAAGCTAGTGAAATTATGTTTGCTGACTTTTTATTTAACTTTAATTTAGCTTTTCACAAAGTAACCATTATCAAACTGGACATTACTGCCTCCAATCTCTGACAAGGCTCAGGCCTCAGGGCTTCGTCAATGTCACAAAAAAAGTCTTCTGTGGCTAAACATCAAGGGAAGTACGGCCTCGAGTGGCACTGCTTTGAATTTCTGTCACCACAGGCTGCTTTCATCGCCTGAAGACTGGCTCGTTCACATAACTGACAGTCAGATACTTTCAGGCACCATCCAGAGAAAAATTCCTCAATGGGGACAAAAATAAGATGGAAGGGGAAGAAACAAAAAATGAGGGTAATTTTGGATTTTTGGACCAGACCAGTCCGGTGAAAACTGATATTGTATTCAGATCAGGCTTGGATTTCTGTGCTGTCCATTTGGTCATATGTGTCTTCACATGTGAGTTCAAAGTTCAGGTGATTGCTAATGAAAATTAGGTTTTGTTGGCAGTGTATGAAATTCTACAAACACAATCTTTCAGTTTTGACTGATGTGTAAAACAAGGTGAGTAATGTTCTGCTAAAAGTGTAATGCTCAAAGTTTCTGAAATGACCTTTTGCTCAATGGGTGTCAAGTTTTGAAATTTGTGTATTTATTGTGAATTTAGAGTCTAAGGAATTACAAAAAAATGTGGCCCACATTATGTTATAGCTGTTCTGTGATGGAGGTCAAACTACTAAAGACCCCTCTTAGCTCTTGGCTCGTTGGCATGACAGCATATCGAGTAAAGAGACTGTGCAGTCATTTGTCTGGCATGAAACATACAGTTTGGAGTGTTCTGCTTTGAACATGCCATGAACATGAATAATGAATATTTTAGCTTGAAGCCATACAGTAAAGACCAGTCTCAGCTCTATACACACAAGAGCTCTTATACTATGGATAAAGCAGCAGAGGGATTTCACATGCTCTGTGCAGTATATGATGATGTTGGATTGAACCTTGCCCCAACCTTTCATCCCCAGCACTTTCTTCTTCAGTCTGCAGAGTGTAATTAAAGAACAAGTCTCCCAAACATTCCTCTCGTGTAGATAGAGAATAGGGAACTGCTGTTTTACCGAGAGAGATGTCTACGGCAAAGGCAGCTAATTATGGTATCCTCTGTCACCGCTCAAAGAAGTCTTATCCAAACAGCTGCCATAATGTTTAGCCTGTGTGCCATAATAACTCCTGCTGTTGCTAATAGAGATGAGAGAAGCAACAGGCTTCAGCCCACAGAAGAGGATAATTATTGTTCTCTGGTAACCCCTGTAGCTACACATACCTTCAAATTTTCTGTTACAAGTACTGAACATTTGTTCTGCGTTTTTGTCTTTTTTGCTGCAGATGTTTGTGCTAGTGTGGTCTCACTTTACTGTAGGAGTTAAGGAGTAAGGTGAAATGGATGGACTGTTTTTCGGCATCAGAACACAGTGGATACATTCTCAACAGGAACAGTCTGTCTTCAGTGCAAAACTGCTTTACCCTCATCTTATCAAGGAGGTCCTGGTTTGATGATACTGCTTGAACATCACCCAGAATATGCAGGGATGATCTCGTGGTCAGCGATCCTTGGCTGCAAACAAATAAAACTATCAGTGACAGAGGCACTGCCCCCATTAGGCCTGCTCCTGAGTCCAGAGGTTTGTAAAGGTAACATCCAGAGACGTAAGGTATCCAGGCAGATCTGAGTCCTCAGCCTTTGCTTTCTCTATTTGAGAATGGAATCGAGAAGATTTTCAAAGTATTTCCTTTTCACCCTTCTGCTGTGTAGTGTTAATGTGGTACTGTTGACTCACATAATGATTTGCCAAAACCTTTTAGGACTGTTTATTTCTATAAACTCCTGATGTTTGCCCACTAAAACTATCCCACAAACCCTGACTTCGATGTGGAAAAAAGAAAAAGAAAAAAAAAGGAATAATTGTGGCAAGCATTCACAGTAAGTATTTGTCATTGGCTCAATGTAAAAGAAAATTAGTCAGGCATCTAATTTCCTACTTTATTCTACTTTATTATCAGGAATATCAGGAATACAATAATGTATATTAGGAAGCCTTTCTCAGCATATATTCCAGACTCCACCAGAGAACTGTGTATCATTTGCTACCAGGCCACAAAGAAAAACAAACCTTTATACTTATCACGGGTGTTTTTAACCAATCACAGGGCTTTCCTCCAATACTGCACCAATTATAATAAATATTAAATTTCATTACTTTTATTAAATATATTTCATTCATCATTCATCTGTGATGGAATGCAAAAGGCTTATCTTTAGTTTAATTTGTTGTAAAACATTTTATATCGTATTAAAAAAAGAAGAGAAGTTTAGAGTAGCTTTCCATTCATTTTATTATAAACAAAGTAACTTACATGCAGATACAAAAAAATAACAAAAAAAACTCTTTAACAATAGATAGTGTTTTTATCATTTTGAATTATGAATTTTATATAAGTTTTTATGTGTGTTTATTTGAATTGTGCAAATCCTCACCCACACTCCATACTACACATGTTTGGACATGCTCAGCATCAACACAGAGCATTTTATACAAACAGACATTTTAATTTGCTGTCAAAGTGAACTAAAGATAGAACAAATCACACTGGGATTTCTCCTTTACTCTGCTTCTATAAATCCGTTGATGGTTGTGAATAATGTGATAAATAAGTTGTAATTTTTCTGTCATTTGTGAATAATTTCTCAGGATATAAGCCTAAAACATTTAGAGAAAAATATAAAATATAGTCAATAAAGTTGATTTGTTTTCGTATTTTGTTAACCTGAACATTGACAATAATAATTCACAATTCTTTGTTCTAATTGATTTTAATGATGCCCCATCAGTCCGTGCACCTGCCCATTGCCACAGTGTATTCACTCACAATGGGCTTAACAAACCACACACTGCTTGTTGGCTTGTGCTTTGATTAAGACCAGTTTACCTGCCTGAGTCATGCTACTCCTCGTTTTTATACCACTACACCTCATGGCGCTGGCAGAGACACAGATGGGCACAAGATGGCTGCACCAGGCACAAGATATGGGCCAGTAATGCTTGTGAGTGACCAACCTTTCTGTTCAGTGTGCATCAAGAACTGTGGGTAGGACACTTGTTTACATTTGTGTTTGACATTTATGGCATTTCAAATGGAAAATGAGTGTTTTGTTTATAGTTTTGTGCCTCTGATGCAGGTTCCAGAGCAAGTTTTCAGTGTGTATCTATCTAGGCATAAACAAAAACTCCCTGTTGCTAAGTCACTAATTAATGCCTCTAATGCTATCTTTAGTGGCAATGAAACAACTTGGCAGCTACTAGTTTTCTCTTTTTGTGTTAAATTGTTAGTTTTTATTGTTTTTAATAACATGTTGGATTTTTTACTATTAGTAATGTGTCTGAAACATTGTTTTTACAAGCAAATTTCATATTTAATTTCACAAAAAAATAGTGATATTTAGTACATCTGGCAATCATTTTGATAGTAAATTTCTGAGTTAAATGACACTTGCCAGTAACTATACAAACGTCATATCAAAAGTCACAATGTATGATGCGGATTATTGTGTGAAAAGGGCTGTAGTAGCCTAGAAACAGAAGTACTCCTCCTTGTCAGTAGGTGGCAGTAGTGCAAAAACTACTGTATTACTAATGTTAATAGAGTTAATGAAGCGTGCCACAGGTGTTGGTGACAGAAATGGATAAATATTGGAAAGATAAAGTTTGTAACTCTAAACTAGGGCAAGACAATACAATAAAAGTCTGTCATTGGGATTTACTGTTACCAGTGATCTGACTGCACTAACTTTGCTTTGTGTATGGGGAAACATTATCAACAATTCACTTTAAATTCATTTCAGCTCTCTTCATCCCCAAGGGGAAATTCAATTGTTAGGTCTCTTCAAATAAACTGATTCAGAACTGCCATAGACTGAATGACTGTCATGGTAGTAAAAAAATAAAAAATTGTACATTTATCTGCTGTTGATGTACAATGGGATATATGTTATGTAAAAAGTGTGCCTTGCCTCAAAAAAAGAAATATAACACATTCACCAGCACCCGCACTGTGTGAAGCCTATTATTATTTTCTTACCATGATAATGCAGACTTCTTGGAGTAATTCCACTCAGCAAAGCTTCAATGTGAAGTGAATGTGGTTCTGAGCTGATGGTGACCGCCAAATTTCCCTGAAGTTATGTGAAAGTGTGGGGGAGTGAACACCACTGCCTCTTATGTTCTTTTATAATACACATGCACCAGACATTGTAGCTACGTACAAAAATCATAAGAACTGTCTTGATTGTTTTTAAGGTAATGGACTGCAACAAAGGTAATATGTACAATTTTCATATGACTTGTGCTTTGAATAGCCAGACTCTAAAAACAACAATCACTGAGCACGAATTGTTCACTATCTCATCAGATGTGAGTCTCTGTGGGGCCAGGTATGTATAAGTCTTGCCAAAATGTCCTCATAGGTAAAAAGTTCCTTAGAATCAGCCACTTGTCTTCAGGCAAAGCGCAGGATGCTGCCAACAATCACCTCTCTAAAATCAAACCATTCTACAACAAGATTATATTTTTGTTTTTGATTACATATGCCATATTTCAATTTTTTCCATTATGTTTCCATTCCAGGTTGTTTTAGTGTTTTTATCTGCTGCCTTGAGCTGCAGTAGTCCATTCTAATTTAACTTGTTTAAATCTCTTAATGTGTGTCTGTGGTCTATTTATTAATCTGCATCTGAAATCTCTTCCCTCTCTTGAACTAATCTTGTCCTTCAGAGAGGAGAGGCCAAGGAGAAGTGTTAGATAAATTATGAAAATAGCACAAGATAAATCAATCAGTCTTTGGTCCAGCAAATGAGGTTGTGTGGGTCCATTTGAAGTGTAAAAGCAGAAGACGACAGAGGATGTGCCCTTAAGAAAAGAACGAAAAAGCACTATAACAATATTTATGAATTCTGTGGATTTCTCTAAATAGAAAGCTGTCTGAATGTAACTGCAAAATATGATTAAAATGAGACCAGCATCGCCACCCTAGGAATTTCACCAAGAGAATATTAATACTTTCAACAAAGAGCAATTTTGATAAAAAGGCAACACACAGATCTGTTCCTGACCAGACAGGAGACAGCATTTCATTCACATTTAGCTCATTTTATTACAAAGTGCTGTTAAAAGAATGCATTTACTTGCATATATCGACATAGTACAAATCACACGTGTGAGGTCAATTACAGATGTTGAAGCAGCCCTACAAGTTCATCAAATTAAAGCATTCTTTTTGTCGTCCAAACTAAATTTAGTATAGTATATTTTGTCTGGGTCACAATAATCAAGGACGTTATAATAGTTTTCTACCAAAGCTTTTCCACACAGTCACATCTAGACTTGAAAGAGCCTGACATGAATAAATTGACAAAGGGACACTTATCCCCTGCAGCATTGCAAAAAAAAAAAAAAAAAAGAAGAAGAAGAATGATTTCAAAGAGTGGCAGAGCATTAGCATAGCTGTCACAGTCCGTCAGAAGGCGTCACAATCAAAATGGACAGGAAGACTGAATAGGAGATGGCAGGGAATGAGCCAGTCAGTCTGAAGTTAGCCTGCGGGACATGGACAAATAAAGCTGTGCAGAGTCCATGGACTGCCAATACACCGACAGTGTGACCGAATCCGCCACATGTGGTCACCATAACATGAAGGTTATGTCCAGTATTTAATATTAATTTGGGGCAAACCAAGAAGAGTTGCATGACAGTGGCTGAAATGGGCTAACAAATGTTCTGTCCAAGAGAATATGGTAAAAATGTAATGGTAAATGTTTTTGCTCTGTTTTGTATACGTGTATATTTTTGGGGAATTCCAGGAATAATACTGTGGGACTTTGGCAAAGGGACAAAGGGTTATTTTTTTTGACTGTTTTGATATTTATATTAGTGTGGGTTGAGAGCCTTTTCTAATAGGTTGTAAATCCCAAATCATACAAGACACAAATCAATAGAATGCTGAGATTGTTTCTAAAACACTGATGTGGACAGACAGAGATAATGATTTTTTTTCACAGATAATTTTAGGTTGGAACTATATTTGTAATTTTTTTTCCAACAAATATTACATAGGTCATCCCTCCAACCCTTACTGTTTACACAAACCCCTCATTTTTTAAATATCCTTCCCTTGTAACTAGGTTCATGCATCGTTCAGGCCTGTTTTCATGAGCACAGACCACAACATACCAGGCAATTTATGGGATTATAAAACAAGAGAGGAACTTGAGTGTGTTGTATGTAGGGGCTCTCTTGAGGATGACAAGCTGTTGGTTCAAACTTAATTCACCCCGGCTTCGCTTAACCCTCTTTACCCAACGCCGACTCACAAACACAAAACAAGCAAAAATAAAAAGATCTACCAGCGTATTTTTTTTTCTACATATACCTTAGCAATAAGCTGTTTGAGTGGTACTAGTTGAGTCCTGTAGCCATCACAGAAGTCTTCATTGTTAGTGGTTGGACCTTTTAAATCTGGTGTCTTTGTCACGGTGTATACTCCATAATCCAACATTTTGGGTGTTTTTGTCCATAATATTCCATATTTTTCTTGATCTAGCACTGCTGACAAGCTCCAGCTGTGTCCCTGCTGTACTGGGCCCTTCTTCACTGATGACACAGTGTCCAGTTACAGATCAAATGCTGCTGCTACATGGTGCTACATGTACAGCCCCTGAAGTGCACTCATTGGCCTTTAATGTGGGTTACTTCCTGTGTACTTCCTGCACAAACCTTGTGCCTGACTCTGGAGACTCTGGCTGGCCTGTGGCTCAGTCTACAGGGTTGTCTCCAGGGTCTTTGAGATGGCTCTCTCCACAGGGTTGTCCAGCACATGGCAGATGAGGTGGTGGGTGTCCTCCCCCGCTTCATATGCCAGAAGTGCACCAAGTGATTGGGGAAGGTTTTGTCCTGCTGACACGGCACCTAGCCTTCAAGATGGCAACTGGGGCCATTAATAAGTGTTAGAATAAAATGTCTGGGTGGCCCTGATGCTCAGGACTATAGAAAAGGGTACATCATTTATAAATAGTAAGTTGTAGGAAATTTACCCCATTATTCCCATCAAACATGTTTCTATAGGACGCTGTTTCCAGTCATAGTTTGCAAGGCCATCTGTGACCATCCGGGCCATTTCATTCACATATTTGTGGGTTTCATCATGTGCATTATGCATGTATCATTAGAAACTGCCCCATCTAGGCAAAAGAGACAACTGAGGCCCTATATAGAGTATATACATCAAAAATAAGACGAATAATTCGGATGATGGCTGATGTAACTGATAGGCCTGTGACAGGAAGAGGTGGGTCTGAGGTGTGTGGTCCTCCTCCTTTTACTAGGCAGTTTTCTTTGAACTGCCAATGGAATTAAAACTGTTTTGAACAAAGGTGATCAGAGATTGTGACATGAAAGTGTGACTCCCTCAAAGGAGTTGTACTAAAAAAACCCATGCCGTCATGTTGGTAGAGTCCTGTCATTACCATCCACTTACAGAACAACATACATCTGTGTGAATGACCACCTGTTAAATTAATTGCAACACCTCTGGGGAGAATTTGAGAGGATTTAAAAAGTTTAAAGTAAAAGTGAAGATAAGTATGAAGCCTTTTGTCTCTAGGAAACGCATTACCAGTAATCTTCATTTTTAATTATTCAGTGCTGTGATTCACTTTTCATTGTAATTCAGGCCTCAGTGAAATATGAAAAGCTTTATCGCTCTATGATGGACAGCCCCTGTCCCTTCTCCTGACACTTCAATGAAAAACAAGGTAAATTAAAATGTAAAGAGCTGATTTCACTGCACTCTCAAGACAATTCCCTTCACGTCTGATAGCTGACAGAAAGATTTGGCTCCACTCATTTATTACCCTTAAATGAAACTGGAAAAGTTCAAATTAGCGGTAAATTGCACACATTTCTGTTAGTGGAGCTATCATACCTAGATGATGTCATTGAGTAACATTTCTCCATTGAATTAGATCCCATTTTAAAAAAAATCCAGATTTGAAGTTGGAGATGTTGAAACTAATTTCTATTCACTCATTACAATTCACTCATTACAAAACCAGGCAGTATATTATCCAATGACAGTGAATATTCATTCATTCATCTTCTACCGCTTATCCCACTCGTGGGGTCGCGGGTGGCTGGAGCCTATCCCAGCTGCTTTGGGTCTTAGGCGGGGTACACCCTGGACAGTGGCCAGTTCGTCGCAGGGCTGACACTTAGACGTACATTGACAGACAACCATTCACTCTCACATTCATCCACTAGGGGCACTTTAGAGTCACCAATTCACCTATACATGCATGTCTTTGGACGGTGGACGATCCCGGAGAGAACCCACGGTGACACGGGGAGGACATGCAGACTCCTCACAGAAAGACCAGAGTTAGCCAATGATGTTTTTTGAGTTGGCTACAATCAGCCAACGATGTTTTGGGTCGGCCGGGATTCGAACTCACGACCTTCTTGCTGTGAAGCAGGAGCGCTAACCACTCTGCTACCGTGCACAGTGAATATAAATGTTGCAAATGCTTTACGTAAGTCTTTTGTTGGTCTATTTTGTGTTGTGTGCATCTACTCCCAAACACAAACAAACAAATAAATAAATAAATATCAAAGCAAGAAGATCGTGGGTTTGACCCCCGACCTGGCCGTCACTCGATCCTTCTGTGAGGAGTCTGCATGTCCTCTCCGTGTTACCTCCCACCACCCACAGACATGCATGTATTGGTGAATTGGTGAATCTAAAAGTGCTCCTAGTGGATGAAAGTGAGAGTGAATGGTTGCCTATCAGTGTCTGTGGCTAAATGTCAGCCCTGCCACTAACTGGCCATCACTCAAGGGTGTACCCCACTTCAGGCCCAAAGCTGCTGGGATAGGCTCCAGTCACCTTGGTCCAACAGGGACTAAGCGGTAGATTAATGATTGAATGAATACATACATAATACCACAGTAATAAAAGCAGCAATTCCCAATGCATTCTGTTCTGATTTTTGTCCCTGAAATATCAAATGTCATGACAACTAGACGTACTGGAAAGTATTTCTCATCATACAATATGTGATGCAAAGCTCTTTGATGAAGATTTTCCCATAAACTGTAAAGCAGTGGTGGGCAAACTAAGGCCCGGGGGCCACATGCGGCCCATTGAGCTGTGTGATGCGGCCCACCAAGCATTTACAAAGTATTTATAATTTAATATAAGACAGCATATATTTGGCCATTTTCCTTAAATGCCTTGTGCTTTTGCTAAAGCTACCATCATATCTACAAACAGAAAACTTCCATTCACACAAGTTTTTAATGTGGACAGAGATATTTGAAAGAGATTATTGACTGAAGTCCAGTTAGTAGCTATGTCTTATTTGCCAAGAAATTGTGCAAGAAATTGTACAGGTTTTCTAATGTAATTAATACTAGTGATAATAGTTATTTAATAATAATAGTCTAGTGGTCTGGCCCGTTTGTCAGAGTTTAAAACCCAGTGTGGCCCTTGAGCCAAAAAGTTTGCCCACCCCTGTTGTAAAGCTTCAGCTGAGGTCTCAAGGCCAAATGAAAAGAATGCATGTTTCTGATTTTCTTAAGAATGTTTTAAAATAAAGTTGTACTTAAGTAGCCAATAACCTCTACTCAAAACATCCTTTAGAGATTCATCGTGTGGATGTCAGCAAAATCAACCAGGGTTACTTTTATTGTCAGTCCAACATGATAAGTAAAAATATATTAACTTAGAACAAATGAATACTGTTACAATTTCTAATTTACCAACAGAACAAAACATTTCTATCCTTTCTCAGTGTTAGTTTGTTTTTACACTATTCGATTGGGGACCAAAGTTGCGTCATTGATGCATTTTCAGATAGTTCGGTTTGCTTTCACACTGCACTACTACATGTTCAAACAAACCAAACCTTCTGAACAACAGTTAACCCCTTCGTCTGTGGCCTTCTCCTCACTCCAGGTTGTTTTGGTTGTGTTTACCCCTACTACATAGTGCTGTGGTCTCCTTCCTAACATTGGTCTGCTGTTTGGTCCACTTTGCACTTTGTAATATGTAGGATTTGAGAGTAAACCACCCACCACCATTTCTAATGTATATTACAGGGCACCCCTCTGATTTGGATTGAACTGCAGTTTCTCACGGGTGGTTATTCATTTAAACTACCTGCTCTTTGCCAACGTTTTTGATGGAAGCCCTTCTACTGAACCAAGACAGAACAATGGCAGTTTCAGAGGATTACACTGAAAGCTAATCCTGTTAAATAGCCCCAACACTTTCCAGATCAACAGGAAACACAGTGAGCCTATGTCTGACACGTTGTATTCCTTTTGACATATTGCTCACCAGAGTGAAAAAGCCATTTCTGTGGTTTTTGAGTCCATGCACCAGGAAAAGAGAGTTTCTCTTCTCCTTTAGAGCCTGCAGCAGGTAAAATGCCAATATGTTTTTGAACTTTCACACTTGACACAAGATTTAAGAAAGACAGACTTTAAGGTTCCAATTCAGTCACGCTTATTAAATTATTTAATCTGAAACTGCTAGTGATAAAAAATACATCAGGTGTGTTTTTTGAGACATCTTTGCTTTTGCTTATCTGTTTCCTCAAAGATAAAATAAATTAAATCTGCAGAAACAATATTATATTAGGCAGAGTTTTGCTGTGTTTTTATGTTTTCCCACATGTCATTAACTCTCTGGAACAATATAATTTCCCATTTATTGTGCCCAATTGCAGGGCTTCTGCAGCAGTTATTTATTTGCCTATTCTAATATTCAATTATCATTAACCTTTTATTTTCTGTGAGCCAGCAAGGTCAACTCTTTTCTTGAAGGTCTAAGGGGGCTTTCAAGTTGTGGAATAACAATGAGACCCTCACAATTGGTGTGTTTTTACTTTAATAGCCTGTGTGTATCTGTTTGCGGCATTGAGTTAATAAATCAAGGGAAGGTTTATTCAGAGTCAAATAATAAATCAAGTTCCACTGGAGAATAACAATTAAACACAACAGTACTCAGAGATGGGCATAAATACATAGAAATGAACTTAAAATAAAAATACAAAATACTGTGTGGAAAAATGTATCTAAATACAAATACGGTGTTTTGTATTTATAAAACACACAAAATACATGTGGAATAGGCCATCAAGTGCAGGTATCGCTATTGGGCTTAAATATATCTGAATGCAGAACAAAAACATTTAGATGTGTACAACTGCTTAGAAACTTTCATTTTACATACATCTTCCTTTCCCCTCCCCCTGCAGGAAATACAAAACTAGATTTTTATTTTCCAAACATCTTTCATTATGTTTCATCACAATCATGACTTCAACTCGTCACAAGAACTCAATAACGCAAAATCAATTATGTAACTGATGTACTCTTCCAGGTGGTGTACCTGTGTGTTTCAATACCCTTTAGCACCACCAGCTTTTCAAAAAGACTGGGTATAAAGCGTTGTCTGTGTGGCCAATTGATTAAACCTGGAACTGAAAACAAGCCTTCCTGAAGAGGGTATGATTGTGTTGAACATGTCGATATATTTGCTCACTTTGATAGGCCTAGTCCTATCTATGCAAACCACTTAGAAAAAGTTGAATTGATTGACACTTTATATAATTGCTACCTACAATATATAAAGTTTTGTCATGTCACCCAGCCCTATCACGTAGTAATGCTTTAAACACGTTTGACTAGCTAGTTGAGGAAAAAAAAAAAAAGACAATCTATCTATCTATATGATTGAATGATGCACCATTTTAACTTGAATCAATAAGTAGAACTGATCATGATGACACCCTTACCTTATTGCAGAAAACAGAAAAGTCACGGATCTATGCTAACTATGCTACAGCCTGCAGCTCGTGTGTATAAGTGTTAATGTTAGGGGTGTGTCTAAACTAACTCATGACTAAAAAGAGATTGACTGGTACAAAGTATATTATGTATTTTGAAAACAGAAAAATACTAATCTACTATCTACATTAGATCTTTTCCAAAGGCTTTAAAATACAACATACAGTAGTATTTTGTATTTCAAAGACATATTTTAAATGCATGTATCTGAAATAACAGGACCTTGTGTCAAATGGGACACAGAACAAGAAGACCTTACTTCACTGGAACACAATTCTTTTCACAATTCAATTCTTCGTCCTTGTTAAACCTAAAATACGCCCACAGCTATTGGTAATTAGTCTGAATCACAAGCAGTTCATAAGAAATCCCAATGCTTTGATCAGGACAAGATAGACTTCTGTGAGATGTGAACTCACAAATCTGGCTACAATCCAGCTGCTGTGAGTAAAAATATGGGCTGATTTCTCACACGTTAAAGCCACTACTGGAACGATTTCAAGCAACTGGTATAACTGCTTCATTGACAAGTTTTCTATGAGCGTGATCACTACTTTTGGGATTGGAGAGATCAAACTAAATGGAAAGTAAAGATAGGGTTTGCACTAAAGAGATGTTTTCCTGGGGAAGAAAACGAGCACTATTTCAAATAACCACTGCTCAATAATGCTGCAGCAAAGGCATCTGGATCTGATGAATGTGGGTTTCACAACACTAATAACACTAATAAGATTCTATTGCGTATTGACTGTTTACACAAGGGTGACATTCTCTTATCTGAATGGAGGTGCTTTGATTTTGTGCTTTGAAAACTTAAGTTCTGATACTTTACTATTAGTGTTAACCCAGGTCTTTGGGTCTTCCCTACTGTAGCCATCCCCTTTTAATTTGTATTACAGTTAGTTATCACATTGAGCCAGTTCGTGACAGATATATATTGTAACATAATGCGTTCAAATATGTGCTATCCCTTAATTTTGGAGTTGTATAAAGTTGATTAAAGGCACGCTTTACTAATAAGCTGAAGGCATGAAAAATATAAACATGTATCAAACATGAATATATATATATGTCTGCACATGTTCCTGGAAGTGTAAGTTTAAAGACTAAACATGTAAATGTGAACATCTGCATGAGCAGTGTGCAGCTGCGTGCTCTGCAGATGTCCCAGTGCTGCTGCTAATGAGATTCCCCGGGTTGAACAACATCTGAGCGGCTTCTGGAGGCTGCTGGGATCACACAGAATAGAAATATGGATATGTCAAACTGTGTCACAGCGCTCTGTGTGAACACCTACTCACAGGTAGCAATCACTCCTCAGCCTTTGAAAACAACGCAGCAACAGAATGTAGCTGCCAAGCACAAACAAGCTGCGTTAGATACAACAGGAACATAAAGCTTAGTCTCTGCCGCAGACAGCATCCATTTTCATTTTATTTTTGCGCTTTGGTATCAGTTAAATGCCAACATGAAAAAATAAAAATGCTGTTCACTAACAGGAAAATGTATAAACAGTTTGTTATCCATCCTCTAAAAGATCTAGTAAACATTTTCACTTTATCTAACACAATCACAATCTCAATTTTCCATGTGATTGTATTAAAATAAAATGACCATTGAATTAAATATATTTTCATTATGCTGTGCTTTTATTGAAAGTTAAGTTTTGGTCTCTTAAACTCAGAAACTGTCTATAATTGATCAAATTTACTTACATTCTGCCACATTTAAAGCTCAGTCAACACAGAAAGAACAATGGAGGATGGCCTATTAACAATTCATTTGAACAGTTGCTTGACCCAGGTCAAATTATTCAGCTTATGGATTTCCTTCAGTGACAAATGCAACCTTTTCAGAACTGCTTCTTGAGAAAGGCTGTTTAAAGCTGTGTATAAAGTGTTTAACTTTTCATTGCTGATACATTAAGTGTCTTTCTCTTGAGACTCCAGTCCACATTTACCCCTCTCCCAAGTTTTCCTGTTTCCCATCTACTCACCTGTGCCTATAGCTGTAACTCATCCCTAATTAAACCAGTAGTTTAGTAGTTTGACCGTTTAATCACCTAAAATACATCTTATTTTACTGCAAAACAGCTCAAAAAGATAAAAATAGAGAAACAGGCAGCTAATTCGGATTACTGTGCTGCTGTTGGGGGAGAATGCTCAGGCTAAGACAAGGACGGCAAAAACAAAATCAGGTAGTGGAGCTTTAAGAGGGAACTCAGGTAAGTGACTTTACATTGTTTATTAAATAACAATTTGATGGTCCCTAGAAACAATATCCTCCATTTCCAATTTGTGTAGCTCAAGCTTCAGCCCTTTTTCCTTGAGTTCTAACAGGAGGGAGAAGTCTGCTTTCAGCCAGAGCAGAGTGCACTTGATATTTTAATCAAAATGAGCAATAGAAGACAGATTTATTGTATTGCAGTGTTCAAATTTTCAAGACTCGACAAAATTCTCTAAATCAAATTCTATCTTGAGATCGAAAAACATCCAGTCAAAAAAAACCCTGCTTAACAGAGGACAAAAACACTGCGTCAAGCAAAAAGAAGGAAATGCACTTTAAAATGGTACACAGTTTAAACAAACCAGCAGCAAACCAATGCGCCCCTCCACATATGCCTGCCTTACAATAGCTCACCTATCTGACTAAACCCTAGTCTTCACGCAGGTTCTGCAGCAGAACCAATGGGTTTGTGAGATAATCTGGAATAGACGACCACACAAGACAAGAGGACATAGGCAGCTGTCAGTACAAAACCAGTGCATTAGACAACACACTTCACTCACCTGTATTTCCGTCACAGAAGGTGAATACAGTCCAAAAATACTCACAGTAGCCTTATCCACAAGCTTGCATGCGTCTGCTTCAATTGGATTTACACAAGGGATTCCCTATGACGCAGTACTGGGAAACCCATCAGCGTCCACATAACTACCGTTCCAATTATTCAATAAAGCTTGGTGCAAAGAGGAAACAAAGAAAGTGGCAGAAAATCCACCAAAGTTATCCCCAAAAAAGAAAGTGTTTTGACTAAAAGTATTTGGTGAATGAGCAGAGCTTTAGACTAGTTTGACTTAGCTAATTAAGTTACTTATTTGTACAGCATCGAATTATGTAGCCCCCAATTATGTTATGGTCCCTGCTTTAAAATGATTTATTCAACACTAATTGTATTCACAAAATAACCAAAAAAAGAGAGTCTTCCCAATCTAAATCAAAATTAAAACTATAACTGAGAAAAAATGTTGCTAGACTGGTGGAGAGAAACTTTCGTCTTCTCAGGCTTTATTCTTAGGTTAGCTTTTCCGGTCTGGCTAATGGGAAGCTGTGAGACAAAACACGATATTAAAAATAATACAAATAGTACAAATAAGAGCAGTCTGCGTTGGGGCTCACACGGGGCGCGTGTAACAACAAATTACAACAGAATTTATTGTCAAACTTGTGCCTTCATCTTACTTGATTCAAACCTGTTGTGTACAGTTAAAGACACATCACAGTCATGCTGCCTTCCTCTGACAACTAGCACAGCATTATGGTCTATTCTGACTGTCTAGTGACCATTGCTTTTCACTACATTTACTGATGCATTGTGAGAAACTTTGAGTGCACATTTCAGTCACTAGACATCCAGACACCACTAGAAAATGGTATAATGACTAGAGTGCACTATACACTGATAACTTTGTGGATTTGCACACAGCCTTGGAATGATTTTCTGTTGCCGACCCTGCCTGTTTCCAATTCTGGTTCTGCCCCTGGTGATTACTTGGGCTTTTGTGATCTTGTTGACTCTGCCTTTGTGGTCTTCTGCCAATGCCTCTCTTGTCCAAGCTTGGCCCACACCATTAAGATTGAGACTTTCTTTTGTAAAGAAGCTCTGTTGTTTGAATTAATATAAACTGTGCATCAGACTTTGTTTTTGCCCGCTGGAATTAAGTCCAATTAAAACCGTGTGACATTAATTAATAACATGACCATTCTTTAATGTATTGCTTGCTGAATTATGAAATGATGGCAACTTTTCTATACATTTAGGCAATATCAGGGATCCGAGCTTTTTTGTATTTTGTGTTATGTTATATATATCTGTATCAAAAAAATGAATTTTGAAAAAATAAATATGAGCATAATTCACATTACTTTGTCCTCATACTTTCCCTTAAAATTTACTTGACACAATACATGTCACTTTTTGTCAACCAGATAATGGTGTGTACCTTTTAATCCAGCCCTTGTGCCATGTCCCTCAAATGCAGAGCCTAAACAGAAATGGACCAATTACCAAGAGCAGCTTGACACGGGCCCTTGTCATCCTGTCGCTGAACAACCACCCCCTTCCTCTCAACCACGAGACAACTGCTCCATCCGGCGACAAATCAATGAGTGCAGGTCAATTTTGCACAAGAAGAGAACTTGTGTGAAATGAGGGCTGTCCAACAGAGATGAATGTCTGTGGAGAGGCCTGTTGTATTTCTGAAACCCTCAAAGTATAATACAACTTGATGCCTTCTTGTCCATGCTTACAATAGATTATTAATTCATCTTTCTTCTTTTTTCAGTCAAGTGCCTTTCTGAAAGCATTTGTTAAAATACAGCAGTAGATCGAGGGAGAAGCAGCAATCACGAGCACTTCTGCAACAGAGACGGCATTTGTGAAAGGGATTTGTAGGTCACAGAGAATAAAAGAGTGACTGTGGTCTGGCTGAGCGTGGAATGCAGACAAATATCCACCGAAAGAATTATTTGTGCGACCCAGGAGGTGGAGGAGAGTAACCGAGTCGATGAGACAGATGGAGGCACTGGCAGTGTAATCAATGCAGTAGCAGCAGTGGTTAACAGTTGATCATTCAGCCTGCTGCACTCAGCTTACAGCTGACAGACTGCACTACACACAGCCCTTTTGACACTCCACTGTTATAATAACACCACAGAGTAATTTTTTAACCTCTTTTACATTTTTAAACTGTTCATTTGACATTTTGATCTTTCATCTTATACCACTTAGACCTGTTAAGGTTCACAGGTGGCTGGAGCCCATACCAGCAGCTTGGGTACACCCTGGACAATGTCATGCATAGGTGAATTGAACAATCTTAAAATGAATATTTCGTCCATTCAGTAAAATCAGAATTCCCTGTAATGAAATATGGATAAATTATGTTCAAGTATGCCTTAAACTGATGAGAAAAAAATTCTGTAGGAAAGCATCTTCAAATCTTGCAGCTGCCAACAGCCACATAGACGCTTCACTAGCTACTGCCAGCTAGCAAAGAAAACACTGGTAAAAGCACATTGCATTACTTTATCTCATACTGTATCTTAGGCTCTGCTCAGACCTGGCTCAAAACCTGGACAGATTAAATGTGGTCAGCCTTGATGCAAGGTGTGAATGTTTAACACATTCTGTCACAATTGGTCTGACTTAATGGGGCAGGCTTTTATTTTTTACACTTCCAGTAAAAACTTTCTTTTTTTGCCTCTACTTGACACTCCTCATCACCAGCCAGATTGTTTTCATTGGTGGCTCCTTGGCTGTACTCTATATAAACCTGTCCTTCTCCTTAAGGCCTGCAGCTTTTCTATTGGATTTGTGTTTTGGGAAAAGGTACTCAGAACCCTGGGTCCCTCACCATTTGCCAAGACGGTTTCTATGTGTGATGTGAGATTGAGCTTTGTGAAGTCTTCTAGCCAAATGGTTCACAAAAAAGTTCATTTCTTGAGGCTTCATGTGCTCACAAACCTCCCTATTAGTCAGAGTCTCTTTTTGTTTATTGTATTATGGGTATGTCACATGACAAAACAATAGAATCTAACATTACTTGTCAAATGATTATCAATAAATTTTTTTGTCAACGTTTGAATAACTCATAATAACGGGAAAGATTGTTGCCGTGTTTTAACTTAGTAAGGGGCAGTGGATTTGCCTGTGCAACTTAAAGAGATCATTTTTATTCAGGAACAAAATATGCATGCATTCTGACAAAATGCAAAATGTGTTTGTATCAGATGACGTTAGGATAAAGTCAGACAGATATTTACTGGGCAGGAACTTCTACACCAAACCTACACCAGAGCTGCAGCTAATAACAGAGGAGCAAGAAATGGTGGTTTTCTGCACAGTAAAAGCATAAACATTCAAAGTGAGCCAAACGTCCATTTGCCACACACTATCTAAAAAGACAGGGAAATGAAGACCAGTTATAATCACACTTAACAGCAAAAAGTGGAGGGATGATGTATTCATGCCAGCCACAAAAAAAAAAACCCCAAAACAAACTGAAGGGAAATGAAGTGTTTCTAAATAAACACTTGACAAAAAAGAATGGAAAGCTGAATGAAAGAATGGAAAATGTCACTGAAACATGGACATGGGAGTGTATGGATTAGAGACCAAGATGATTCTGTTAAGAAAAGACTACGCAAAACCTCATCACAGGGATGAGTTGTAGCCTACAGCTGAAAATGACAGTGGGCATTGACAAAGCCCAAAGAGGGACCAGAATGAAAACACATTTAGTTTGGACTAATATGTAACAGACATAAATAAATAACATATAAAGACATTTGAGTGCAATATATATGATCTGGAAAAGAATACAGGTCATAACTTACACTAATCATATAAAACATATGTATGCTCTATCTGCTTGTTCAGTTCAATACACTAAAGATCATAAATACTAAAGAAACAACAGATAACATATGGTATTCTCTTGATGGTTTCCATGTCTTTATGCAAAAGAGCAGTAACTTTTTTTCATTTGTCACTGGAACAAATACAGAATTATTAAACAGCACTGATTTAAAAGGTACAGCACATGATGCCACCTGTGTGTGTATTTTACTACCTACATTTGAACAGGTGTGCCGATGAGTGTGCATGTGTGTGATATTTCTCGGCTCTGTTTATGAGACAGTGTGATTTGTCATTGGAAAAAATGCAGCGCTATTTGCATATTAAGTGATTTGTCAGAGCAGTCTGGCTGGCTGATAAAGTAAGTGTTAGAGTCCCACTGGCTCTTTTATTTGTCAGGATTTGTCACTGTTTCCACTTTGTTCCGCCCCATATTCATTTTTCTTTCTACTAAAATATGTTCATTCTAGACGTGCACTTCTTTTCTTTTGTTTTCTGGCTTACTTTAATACAAAACTTCTCACGCTTTCACAATTCCATTTGACTTTTTACTTTACCTTTGATTCATACTGTCATTTTCACATAACATGTATTTTTGCCATTGCTTGATATTAAAATTTGTTCCCCTCAAATGATTATGTGTATTTATTGAGTTTGTAATCTCCCACCAGGTGAAATCTGAAAAAAGTACAGAGGATATGGCATGTTTGATGTATTATTCCTGTGATTAAGTGGCTATTTACATACCAAAACTCAAATGCTGGCCTGTAGTGTTATCAAAACCATTTGCATTCACACGGATCCACTCAGATGTTAACGACTATGTAGGTAAAGTTCTAAGTAGACAATAAAAACACGCCCCCTTGAGCAAACAGCAACTAGAAACAACATTGCCTGTGTCTGGAATGAGGGGATAGACACTGGGCCAGACATTGATGATCTCAAATGCAAGACAGATAGCGGAAGGCTCATTCACTTGTATGACGTATCCAGAGCTTTTATAAAAGGATGGACATGCTGAAATTTTTAGATGTTTTAATGGCTAATCTCACCTGTGAATTCAAGGGCCATTTATTTCAAAGATAAACAGCATGTCGTTTACAAATAGCAGCAGGTATAAATGATATAAATGCTTGTGTTTACAGAAGATTTTCGGAATCTTATTTATTATTCAGCTTTCCTTCTTTGTTATCTAGGATTTGCTTAAACAAATAAAACTATTTGTTTGTTGCCAAAAAAAACAAAACATATAGGACTACGTTCTTTCCACACACAGATATCAGGAATTGATATGAGAATGCTTACTGAAAACATCGCGCTGTACAGTGTGCAGCCGCTGTCTCTCTGTGACTGCTCAGAGACAACAGCAGGGAGTGTGCTCTCACTCACTCACTCACTCACTCGCTCACTCACGAGCAGGCTCAGCGGAATCAGGGAGAGGGGAACAGTAAAAGTGTGATATATCCACCCGCTTTGTCCACAGTTGTTATTAACTGTTGTTCAGACGGCAGTTTCTTGTTAGCAGTGAGCTAAAAGAAAACTGTTTGTATTGTACACTTTATTAGAGTTTCACAGCCCCTTCTTCTAAGCCTGTGTGTTACCACAGAGCCCCTCGGAGATAACTGCTGTCTTTACTCTGCACTTATCAGAAGTATTTAAAAACAGCAAACAGCAACACCATAACAGTCACTAGTCATTATATCTGAAAAACGTAACAGGACTAAATGCTGTACCTTGAACAAGTCATGGTCATGGGCTCTCACTACCATGTGGATGGTAGTCATTAGCTAACACCCCACCGCTACCTTCTTCTCTTTATTGGTGTAGAGCTAGCCCTAGGAAAGGCAGCTCCATCAGTGTGCCTGAGTCACATGATACACTCCTGTTAGGAGTTTGGGCTGGGGTAGCTATGCAAATATAGCATTATAAAGTGTAATAATAGATTTATTTATTTTTTACCAATAAGCAGATAAACCTTGATAAAAATACGAGACAAAATAATTTCATATTGGCTATATAAAAATACATAGTAGTATTAAGTATTAGTATTAAAACTCACTTTGGCTTCACTTTAGCCTGTACAACTGGAGCTGGTCCAGTCTGGTACCACATTTCTCTCTCTTTAGGCTGAAAAACTGTGTTATTATTTGTGTATATGTTTATGATTTTTAATTTAAGACTTAAAATGTTTTGAGTGATAACATAGCTGGAAAGCATAATGTAATTTAGGCCACAAGAACGTATTAGAGTCAGGCCCCATTTACATGTTAGCCCAATATCAGTAGCCTAATTGAAACTAACCTTTAACATACTTTACTCAATACATCATTGTGACCTAATCAGTGCATGCCTTACTGGGGTAGAACATACACTGTGATTAAGAATACTATAGTAAGTGATTGCAGGATGCAGCCTGTGTATCCCTCGTTGAAGCTGCAGTGACAGGGCACTCGGAGCAGGAGAAGCAGCGTTTGGAACTGCGATGCTTTTCAACTTGAGCTGTTTGGAGAAGCCCATTTCTACCTGCATTGCAGTGGAAAAGTACTCTCGCAGGAAATGCAGGTTGTTCACTCCATTTATAGCTCAGAAAACAAGATCTTCAAGGCCAAGTGATTGCAACCACTGGCAGCTAATTCCTAAGTCTGCTGGAAACCTATGCAGTCCAGCAGTGATGTTGCAATCAGTAACACTACACCCACGTGCCATCTTAACCACTGTAGCCTACTAAATAAAATAAATACTACCACTAGAAACTAATGCTGAATATATATATGCTCAAATAATGCTATCCTATCAATACTACACGTGTAATGCAACTAACTAACTACTAACTAACTGACTAAGCTATGCAAACACCCTATATAATCAAACAACGCTAATGGCTATGCTAAAGTACTAAATGCTAATATACGCTATCCTGATTGTTATCAACACTTACAATTCCAACTCCTAACTCGCTACAATGGTTGTGACACAATGAGGCAGTTTTATAGTTTATATCAAGGGCTTGAAGACCTTAAACGAAAGGTGAGGTTACCTCATAGAAAAGTGTGTTTATTTGATACAAAAGGAGTGGTGAGCAGTGGTGTTGGAACATAATGACTGACCAGGAAGTGCATTTGGCTGCATTCAACATGCAGGGCAGCACTCATTCGGATGTAAACCATGTATTGTGAAATTAACAGATCACAAACAATGAACTGTTAGCATTTTGTCTTTGTTTTTCTGCCTTTACTGCATAGGAAAATGTTGCCACTGCAAATGACACAATTGTTTTTATTTGTATAGCAACGTATACTGTTCATTAAAAATGTATTTATTACTCTATTGTAATCATTATCCACTTTTTAAATTAACTGTGTCTAAGTCTCTCATAATGATCAATTTATCTTTGATTGTCAATAGTAACAATAATAAAAGCACACAAAATAAAATAATATTTATCTAATTCGACATCTCCCCTTCCAAAAGCACCTTAATGCATTAAAGCTAAGGTAGACTAGTTTTATCTTATATTTGAATAATATTGTTGGTCTAAAAATGGGTGAGTATCACTCACCACACTGGTCACCTTTCTCTGCGCCGCTGTCCAGCGTAAGACGTAAACATGCAGCAATAGTCCAATTATAAATGGTATTATACAGAAGTGTTACTCCGAATTAGAGAAATTTGAATGACTGTCCTTTTTCTGCATGTAAAAGCTGCTGATGTGCTTTGTCAAAACCATGTTACCATATCCAACTCCTGTATATATTACACTACTGGGACTATTGCTTTCTTTAGTTTATTTCAAAAGAGCAACATGCACACAATCATTTGACAGTGGCTGGTTTTGAGAAGAGGGTTTAGAAAATGTGTATTTAGCAGTTGTAGTTTTTTTTTTCTTCTAGCAAGCCTTTTCACATCTTCATTTCCACTCTACTTTTTGCGAGCTACATCTTAAGCTGTTGTTTTATTCATTCATTCATTCATCTTCTACCGCTTGGTCCCCTTTGGGGGTCGTGGGTGGCTGGAGCAGGTGCCTATCCCAACTGCTTTGGTCCTAAGACGGGGTACACCCTGAACAATGGCCATTTGGTCGCAGGGCTGAAATTTAGACACAGACGCTGACAGACAACCATTCACCCTCACATTCATCCACTAGGGGCACTTTAGAGTCATTAATTCACCTATATGTCTTTGGGTGGTGGGATGAAGCTGGAGAACCTGGAGAGAACCCACGGTGACACAGGGTGGACATGCAGACTCCTCACAGAAAGACTGAGTACCGGCCAGGAGCCCTAACCACCGTGCAACCCAGCTGTTGTTTAATTGTATGTTTAAATTACATTATGAGTGGATATTAATAAACACTAAGCCTTAACATGGTGAAAGCCTGACTAGACCAAGTAATGTTAAAAAGACAAGTACCAAGCGTCTATTCTTGTTTTGTGTTTACAGCTGAGGCCTTACAGGAAGAAAGTCCCACTTGAGGACTCATCTCAGAACACACAGCTTTGTTTAGCTGCAGCTCTGTGGTCTAGCATTATCCCTGTGATTTTGAATGTGGTCCATTCACTTTAATAACAGACTTTCTATCACAAACAAGCAGTGTCAGTATATCTTGTGAAACCTAGATTTTGATACGGAATAATAAAGGGATTTGAATAATACCAAATCAACCAGGCGTGAATATGAAAATGTCTTCTAAAATAATCTGCCAGTCTTGCATTGTTCTTGATATGAGATGGTATTTTCTCCCCATTAACAAACGCTGGAACCATCAAAGCATGACAGGCATGCTTCAGTAATCATTATTTAGTATTTACACGCCTGACAGCATTACAATGTTATTTCACACAAATAGAATGTTAATTCCGGGGCAGGAGAGAAGATAGATTACATGGGCATGCATTTGTGTGAGCACTTGGGGTGTTTATGGCAGGAGATGTGGGTCACAACAGACGTTGCCTTTAGAAAATATGTGAATTAATACCTCTGCTAACTAAAGTTACAATTCCACTGAATGGTGCAGTAAAGGTCAATGTAGCCATTAACTACAATCAAGAAGTGAGCAAGAGATACCTGTACACTGCTTGAAAAAGTAAATAATGATAATTAAAGCTGTAAGCAGCGATAAAGGCCCTCCCCTCCCCCTTTCTTGGGAAGACTGCATTTCGCAAGATATTATCAAACAAATACATCATTTTTGTTAGCTCATTTGTCTAGATTATTCTGACCAAATGTTGAGCGTTTGGGATGAAAACCCTCGGAGGAGATACTTTTTGAATGATTTATGGGGTCACGTGTTCCACCCAAAATGGCTGACTACCTGTTGGGTTTGGGGTGTGGCTGTAATATAATTTTATGTTTGCCTTGACATGGCCTATGTGTTTTGTTTTACAACGTTGGAAAAATTTTAATACATTTTTAACTGGGCTTGAATTTTGGGCCAAGTTTTCTGACTTTCTGTGCATGTTCAGGGGGCGAATTATATGTAGAAAAAAAAAAAGAAAAAAGTTTCTAAAAGTTTCTGGATCATTCCTAGTTTTCTAAAAACTGAAATCAGAATGTTGCACTTTCCTACATTTTAGATACTCACTGTTTTCAGATACAAGTTACAAATGCTATGTTTTATAAGAGCGATAAGGTGCCAACTCTGCATATCTGTTGATTTACACTAGCTTTGTTTTTTTGGGGAAAAATGTGCAACATTAAGCCATTTTTATTCTTGGCTAGTATGGTAGCTCAGAGAAGGGCAGAGACCACAACGTAAGAAGGTTGTGGGATTGAGCCCAAATCTGACTGTGAGGCAGGGTACTCAAAACTAAAAAAAAAAACAAAGTTTAGAAAACCTAGCTTAGCTGCGAGAGTTAGTATGAGAATGAAAACGTAAAGTTTGCAATTTAATATGCCTTATTTGTGCTGATTTATGCAAATTGGCCATGTGCTTTTTAGTTTAATTACAAATATCAGTTTTTCTATATTCTTGTCCAATGGTGGAAAGACATTAAGATGTATGATATACAATAATAATCAAATCCATAATCAAATCAGATCACATAAAATGTTACTATTATCTAACTGCTTTTTTCAGTTAACAATATTCACTTATTCACTTATCATTAAATGCATTTATTTATTTGTTTGTTTTTACAAGATATGTATTAAATTCTCAGGCACTTTTACCACATTAAGTTTTATCAGATATTTTTTTATATTATTCCATCCCTCACAACCCAAAGCTGCATTTAAAAACATCTCAGACACATTCAAACATATTAAAGATTATTTTTGGAGGGTGCTTTTTGGCCTTTATTGATCATTAGTAGTAGCTTGACAGAAAATGGGGTGAGAGACGGTGGGGAATAACTTTGGGCAGATGACCCGACCGAGGTTAAGCCCGGGTCTCCCATGTTTCAGACGTAAGCTCTACCTGAGCTGCCAGGCACCCCCACATTGAAACATTTTAAACAGACAGGAACAGTTGAATTAACTGGATATTCCCTTCATACTCACACAGAACAGTCTTTCTCCTTCCAAAATGACAAGTGACTGGGGGTAGGTTATTGCACTCAATCAAATGACTTGGCAAAAACATAAAAGCAATCAAAAAATTGCAACAATGACCCAAGGATATAAATAGGTGCATAAGGAAAATAAATAATATCAAACAAAGAGAAAAGCAAAAAAAAAAAAAAATATTATCACATTTGTTTTTATCACAGCATCTGATGTCACAAGGAAACAAAGCTTTTTGCAATTACTTAATATTCTTCATATTTTAAGTGCAAATAATGCAAAGGATCCACACTTTTATCCTGTGCAACTACTGAGCGGTCAAAATCGATTGCATGGAATGAAACTTAACTGAACCTTCCTACCTATCACTTTCATTGCATTGCATTAATCCTGGACACAAAGTAAAAGGCGACAGCGGCTTGTCTTTTTTTGCTGTGTTGCTCATAGACTTCAAACTGCTGTGACACATACCAACAAATACATAGAGCGGAGCTTAAATGCCCATTGTTATGATCTTGCATACACAAACTGTTCTCAGCAACTTTAGCCAGGCATTCAGTGTTTCTTGTGGAGTGTTAGATTTCTGTAGTCTAATCTTCACAGTAGTCCACAATCGAGTCGGGTTTCTGCATAGGTGCTTACACAACTGCCATTCTCCTTTAGTCCCATTATAAATGCTCAAAGCAGTCTGATGATTGTCCCAAAACGCGGCAGTAGTTATGTGGCCATTTGCTGAGATGTATGTCATGGTGTATTTAAAATGTGCTCTGCCATCTGTATCTGCTTCACCAGATTACATTGAAGCAAAAACAGCAGCGGGTATTAGTCTATTTGGTTCTGTAAAGCTCTCCACTCATAAAAGCACTCATACTGACATTTGACACATTTCCCTGTGACTAAATTTGTTCCATTGAATTTGAGATTGAAAGCCCCTCTGCTTTCAATTCAACCTGGAACTTTCCACAATAACATGGAAATGCTCTAAGTGGGGTCAAGCCTCTTGCCGGCACATGCTGCTCTCTAGGCAAAAGTTAACAGCCTTGAATTCTTGTGATAGCATTTCTGGCCTCCTTCACAAACATGTTTACATGAGAATGACAGCCATAATGGAAAGAAAATTACAGTTTTAATGTCACCGTTATTTTTCCATTTCTGCACACTGGGCTGGGGGAAGAACTACTAGAGCTGGGCTTTCAAAGTGTTGATGGGATTTCTGCTCCCTTTCAGAGATAAACTGACACGCTAAACACATTCACGACAGCCTGTCACTCAGAGGCACACATACACAGCCTCCACATCACACTCAGCAGCTGAAGGATCTAGAAAGCACATAGTAAAAAAAGTAAATAAATAAAACACACAAAAACTGGTCAGTATGATAAATGAAGTTGATCATTTTGTTACACCGTGTTGGTACGAAACAGAAGGAAGCCAATTATTTTCCCCCAACCTGCAGCAGGCAAGTCATGTGATCGGTGTAGTGTTTGAACAGTTCACATTGATGTTCCTAATCGTTCATGAGCTGTGGTTCATGACTGAAGATCAAGGTCTTGGAGACTAGCATCTGAAAGTAGTTTAGATATAGCTCAGGAGGTAGTTTATATATAGCTCGACATCGAGAGAAGCCAGCTGAGGTGGTCCAGGCATCTGTTTTGGATGACCCTGGACGCCCCATGTCCTCCCCCCAGATCTACGACACACTGGAGGGAGTATGTCTTTCATCTGTGGAGTAAACACCTCTGTATTCCCTCAACTGAGCTGCTGAAGGTACCTGGGGAGAGGGATGTCTAGTCTTCCTTGCTGAGCAGCAGCAACTCACATTTATCTCACTCCACTGCAGGACTGAGAGGTTGAGGAGATTCTTGATGCCCTCAGCTAAGGCTTTTTAACATCTAACCCACAATCTTCCTCCAAACAAACACTCCCCCCATATATACTGTACATACATGTTGGACTATAAAATACGTCCTTCCATCTGTCTGTGACTTCAGAAGAAGTGCATCTGGTGGCTCTCAATGGAGAAAACAAAAGACCAATGTGGAGTCAGAATAGTCTCTAATTATTATTTTATAATGGTACAACCATACATAACAGTTTGTTGTGAGCAGTTAGATAAGGTAGTCCGGGGCTTGACAATGAAGGCAAGCAGATTTTATACTAGATCTTCTGATGGACAGGGAGCCAGTGGAGGATGGTGACAATATGGTCATATTTACGCCTCCTCATCAGGATCCTGGCATCACTGTTAAATGTACTAGAGCTTTAAGTGATGAGAAGTTTGATTCTTTTTACTGGCTCGAATTTAGGCTCGAGGGAAAATGATCCATTTCATTGAGAAAAAAGAATGAAAGATCAACAGTTCTCAAAGGGGAAACATTTATTTTTCTCTCTAACTCATCAATATTAAAATAAACTAATCTGGAGCAGAGCAGCAGACTTTCGACTCAGGTGAGCGGTACAAGGGTGAGAGTGCACTGCTGTTTGGGTGGGAGTGAGCAACTTAGTGATTTGTTCAAGTTGTGAGTGATTCATTCAAGTTCTGAGTTGGGCAGGGCTACTGTGTGCGTCTGACTGATTTGTTCTTTTTCACAGCTCAGGCTCATACCAGCAGAGAGGAAATGGGGAGTTAAAACAATAAGCCAGAGATGTGGTGGCTTTTCCCCAGGGCTAATACAACGATTTATTTTATATATTTATACAAATGCATTTAGAATAGCAGTTGCACAATAGTGGCATGTTGTCTGTCTCCTCTTTGCTGCCGTTTGTCATTCCGTTGTTAAATGAGCTGCACGTAACTTTAGAATTTACAATTCCACCGTTCTTTATGGTAACAGTCAACTGCTGTTACCATAAAGTGTTGTAAAAGAGCACTCTAAACATAGCAACAGCTCACTTGACAACAGAAAAACAGACGGATGGCATGGAAGGCAGTCTAGTAAGCAGTGGTGGGGACAAGTCTGTGAAATGAGTTAATACAGGAGAGGAATCATGACTCATGAGTCAGTAGAATGACTCTTGAGTTTTGGACAATTCGTTCATTGCCACATAATCACTATTCTGGATGCTCCTCCCAGGAGTCCCGACGAGGAGGGCATTACAATAATCCAGCCAAGAGGAGACAGAGGTGTGCACCAGCTTCTCAGCATCACTGAGGGAGGAGAAGAGTTTGGAAATATATTCCTTGGATGGTAGAAGGAAAGAAGAGAGATTCCTTGCCTGCTGATGATGTGTCTCGGGGGGAGCCTGTAGACGCTGAAAAGGGTTCATCCAGGGACTCACCGCTGAGGGACCCCACAGGTGTGGGGCTGCAATTTACCTTCCCTTGGGGCGAGATACTCGGCTATACAGTCAGAAAGGACTAGAACAATTGGAGGACAGTTCTAGTCAAGCTGATGGTGTGTTTTATACGCTGGAGGAGTATGCTGAGTAATGAAGAGCCCTGGTCAGTGGTCATTTCATCTTTTCCAAAACCTTTATAAGAAAAGGCAGGGTAGAAATGGCCCTCCAATTGGCCAGGACTTCAAGCATTCAGACTGGGTTTTTTGAGGATTGGTCTGGTAGGGGCTGTTTTTAGAGCAGATGGAAGGTGACCAGATTGAAGTGAGCAATTTATAGCTGTTGTTCTAAGGGGACTTATGTTGGAGATGTTAGATTTTATTAGAGCTGTAGGGAGGGGGATCCAATACACAAGTGGAGGTCCTCATCTTATGGATGAGGTGCTCCACCTGCTACACCGAGGCATCCTCAAAGAACATGAGAGTGCTCATTGGCTCAGAGGCATCAGTGGCCAGAGGCTTAGAAATAGAGTGTGAGAAAGAGCAGCAAATAGCATCTTTTCATTTTTTTATTCATTTCATTTATTATACAGGAAAGTCTAAAAGCAACAATGCAACAAACAATTTTCACAATTAATTTGGCCTGATCTGCCAGGCCAGATTAATTGGACTTTTTTACAGTTTACATTGTAACTGGGCTGCTTTGCTGCACTGCTGCTGCCACTGCCCCAGTGGAGAGCGTTAAAACACTGAGAGAAAGATGTAGGGAAATTTTTAACAGAAAAATAAATCATGATATGAATTGTCGCTGTGGAAGTAATTTGTTATGACACTTTAAACAAAGAAAACTTAAAATCAGGCAAGAGCCCCACTTCTATACTACATATATACATATACAGTATGTATAGTACAACCAGGAATAACAATCTGGTCGAAAATATTAAAATAAACTAATTTATTAACCAAAAGGAATATGTGACTAATATTAGTCTAATATTTAGTCTAATATTTTTGAAAATGTTTTTGCAGAGATTTTAACATATATTTATTTTACAAGAAAAAAATAACTGAGCAGCGAGTTTAAACTGATAATAAAAAATGACATTCAGATTAAAAAAGTTTGAGTCTTTGCTGTTCCTCGTTAGTTATGACACACAGCAATAAGCGAACTTAAATGTGCTTAAAGAAGCCTGTGTCATTGCAAACAGAGACTCAGGATGCACACACACTATAAGAAAACCAAGAAAGCCTCATGTGTTGTGCATATTACTTTAACAAAATGTTGTTAATTTGTTGGAAACGAAATTACATTTTAGTTTTTTTTCCAAAGAAACATGTATTTCCTTGTAAATTTGTCTGTAATCTTGAGGTTGAGCTGAAGTTCTGTCATGCTTCTGTCAGACCCAAAAACAGTCCTGGTTCGTAATGCTCCAGTGGTACGCACTGGATGCACACTCTTCTTCTCATTTAGCTGCTAATCCACGTGCTCTCATGTTGTTATAATAATACAGACGTGTAACACATTAATATGTCTAATAGGAGCTACCAATCAATCAATACAAGATTTCTGAGCACAAACAGGTCCTGCTTACCCCTTTCACTTAGCTCCACTGAGGCATGACACAACAGATATATGTAAAGTAATACAGAAAAGGAGCTGTTTGCGCTTTTTTGATTTGTTTAAAGAGGATTACAAATGAATCGACATGCCTCCAATAAACAGAATGTTGCAACAAATCCAGTTATACCATTTTTGTCTGTGGTTCGCTCTCTGCTGGCAGTAACAGTACTGCAATGCAGCAGTAGTGCACTGCTCATTAGTACTGATACATAGAAAATGTGATATTGTTTCAATTTAAGAGCCATGGAACCTTTTAAATATCAGTACTCAGTGCAACATTAAGTGGAGGCTACATGTCAGCCAGAGGTACAGACATTCCAGGAAGCAACTGAAGGACAGTCCACAGACGGTCCACTCTTTGCTGGCCAGGAAAGGGAGCGAGAATGTCGAGTGCAAAGGCTCCAGGACATTATCATGTGGTGATTCAGCATCAATATTCAGCAGGTATTAAAAATATTTTGCTGTAATTCTTTGTCAGGTTGGTGGCCCTTCAACCAACACAGTGCATACAATGTGAAAGTTCACACACACACACACACAGCAGAGAAGTGGCGAACAACCAACGCTAGCGTCCTCTCATGTGTGGTCCAGTCTGGTCTCACTTCAATAATGTGTCACTGAGAACCAGCAGCTTTTCAAAATGCTTCACAGCTGGGCAGAAGTACGTTGTACTCATGAGCTTGAGGGCAGCGGTACCATGTGTAATCAGCCTGCCTCCTCCTCTCACAGCACCGGGACTCAGAGCCGACTGAAATATCTCTCCTCCAGAAATACATGGCTCACCTTGCGCAGCCATATTCTCACTCCCACATCATCTATTTATGAACCCAGTAAAGCTCTAATATGAGTCCTGGACACCAACACCTCTTTATTTTTACACACTTTTAAAATATGCAACATTTTATTCTACTAACATTAATCCTTCCACAAGTAAAAATCCCTCTTGTTGCATGCGCATCACTGTCTACAACAATGTGTAGGTGAATAGTTCTAGAGAGCAGAGCATATGAGCAGAGTGGAAGGATTATATTTAAGTGTATGGTTATGATATATTAAGTAGATTTATGATATGTTTGAATTTGAATTCATTTATTCAAAATGGATGAATAATGTGGTTATAGTTCTGTTACAATAGGGCCTACTCATTATAATTTGCTTTAAGTTTACTGTTATAGACTGCAAGAACACTATTTATTCTAGTCTGTTATAGCTTGGACACTTCAGACACTTCCCAGTTCCTCAGACAGGGGCTACATTGACAAAGCCCGGCCAGCCATCTTAATATGCTCTCAAAAAAAAAAAAAAAATTATGTGGATTCAAGAGACATTTCTGTGGGCAGTAGTATTAAGTAGAAGAATAGAGAATGGTGCAACATGAACTTTTACCACTGTTGGAGAAGCTGAAATAATCTGAAATGTGGACATCAGTTTTGATTTACATAGTCATAGATAACACACCACTGCAGATAACAATAAGCAGAGTTAATACTAACAAGTACAGCTGTAAAAGGGGAGCTGTAGGTATTAACTTGGGACAGGAAGACTATTTTAAAGTGCGAGACAGTTAAAGTCACGGGAGATAAATAAAGAGGCTGTACTGCGCATAGCAGTGTGTGGGCTCACAGAGGTTGCAGACTCAGTGGGCTTTGTGCACACAGGAAGCAAAGCACTGTGGGAGTTTTTCATCCATCAATAGGTTCCTTTCCTTTGGGCTCTCTGGGAATTGAGCCAGCAACCTTCCAAACACTTGCAGCCGTGGTTCTGAAGGCATATGAGTCCTGAGCTGTAGCAGAGAAAAAAAAGCAAAGAATATCAAGGATGGTGCATTTTATATGCACACATTCTACAAACTTCCTACACAATAACACGCACATACCCTCTCAGTCTCTATCAGTCTCCTTGGTGACACTTTATGAATAATGATTTATGCCATAACCAGATAAAAAATGGCAGAAGGTCTCAGATACAGCCTTCACGCCCTCACAGGAATACATTTGCCAGAGGTAGCACAAAAAGTCGGAAACTCATCTGAGAAACAGTAGAATTCAGCAGGAGCACATAGAAGGATTGAAATGGGAAGCACATTGTATTCTTGACTTGGAAATCAAGTAGTCTTTCTCTCTTTTTAAAAAAAAGGAGACGAGAGGAAGTGGACCTGGAGAGTGAATTTAAATGTAAGAGAAACTGACACTGATTGAGATCTCATTGGAGACATAGAAAACTATATGAAAAGAATCAGTAGAGGGACACCAAAAGGAAATGAAGAGATAAAAAGCTCTAGATCTTGTGATCCTCCACTGCTGTTAATTCTTATGCAGGTCACATGCACAAGTAGCATTACTAAAGAAAGAATGATAACTGGGGCGCACTGTGGTAGAGGGCACTCCTGCCTCACAGCAAGAAGGATCGTGGAATTGATTTCTGCACCGGCCAGCTACAGCCTTTTTGCCTGGAGCAAATAAAATCAGGATCCGTGTAAACCTCACTTCACAATCAGACAACACATGACTACAAATAAACAATAAATCAGCTGTACTTACCACTTTATTAGAAAACCAACCTAATCATTTGCCCAGGGTAGGTTCCAGTGGCTGTATGTAGCCTATATATCTTATTGACAATGTTCATCTCATGAAATCCACAATGCAACTTGATAACGTCACTGAATTTCCATTACATTCATGGCCTTGTACTTCCTTGTGCTTTGGGTTGTGTATGACAGTTGTTCTCTCTATTTGCCACATTAAACAATAAAACTCCAAGAAATAGCAGGAGGCCAGATTCCCCTCGGCACGGCAACATAAATTTGATTTTGGCTAATTCAACTTACACTAAGTTTATTTTATATTATAGTTTATTTAAAGTGCACTTTACTAAAAAAAAGCAGTATGATGTACTCAGATGCATCCAGTGACTTGTTGCCTTTCACTGGTGCAGCGTAAATGCTCCTATTATAGAACAGCTGAATATCAAACCTCACATTGCGAATTGTTTGCACAGCCCACATTTGCTATTGGTCTGTTAAATTGGTATGGTATCCGCAGGTGAAAGATGAGCTTGATTCTGTGAGGTAAAAATGAAACTAAAACATTCAAGAGTAAGACTGGATTATGTCATTCCAGTTCTTGTAACTAAATGTAATGTAAAATAATAAGCAAACAATATTAAAACTCTGTTTGAAAAACATATATCTGTCCCTGGGCATAATTGATGTGACCTTTAACCTCTCTGTGTGGGTTGCAGCCCACAGCACTAATGGCTCCACCAAAACGTGTGTTGTTTACAAACTTTTTACAATACAATTATTTACTTAGCTATATGAATACTACCCTAATGTTTTACTGTTCCTTTTTTAGGTCCTGTCCAGACCATTACTTTTTTATCTTAAACTGTTTTCAGACTTTTACAAATAGTACATTTACATGACATGAGTGATGCACTTCTGGTCTTAGTTGTAGCTGCACCTGGATGATTTTATTACTAAGTCAAGCTACTACATTGAAAGTAATGCAGATGAGAAAAACATGTAGTAAGATAACACAGAGAGAGTGGTTATTCCGGTGCTAAATATGTTGTTTTAGGGAAAGGAAAGTGAAACGTGGAAGAATATGGGCAATGCATTCACACAAGGTTTTAGGTAGGGCTGGGCAACATGGCTAAAAAATCAAATCTCGTTCCTAACAATTAATCAATTTTATTGTATTTTTCTTTTCTTTTTTTTATCATTTAAAAAAAAGACCAGGTCCAGGTCAAATATAATTAACAGGCCACATGAAGTCTTGTTAAACACAAAAGTTAAATTGTTTTAGGGCCCCACCTCAAAGGGGAAAAGAATAATAAAGCTTAATATGAATTTGAAAGTAAGTTTGTGGACAGACAGTAATCCGTATATAAAGTGAAACAACCACACACTTACGCATAAATCATAAGAAATGGAGGTGTTTATCAAAGATTAATAAAGATGGCATTTGAATATGCAGATTGAATCAACAATGAATAACAGAATAATATTCACAAATTGAAACAATAACCTTGGTCTATTGAAGGAGGGAAATGATTTTACAGGAATTATTTGGAAAATGAATAAAAACTACTACTAGCTGACTGTTGTGGTCCTCTGTGGATGGCCCTTGAAGGCTCTGTGTTCTCTGCCCGTGAGATGCTGTTTGCTGTGAGTCAGAGGTCAATGAATGGCTCCACCTGTGGGAAGGGCTGCTGTGGGTCAGAGGTAGCAACATGTCTGTGCCTTCATGGCAGTCAAATCACAATTATAACAGTTCAGTATAAAGAAAGGTTGCGTTTTAGAGAAGAAGTGCCAATTAATAGAATATAATCAGAGTTCTTTGTGGATTTTTAAGCAAAACAGTCTCTATAAAAGCAACTGAACCAAAAATATATTAAAACATGTCTCCTAGAGAGGCAGAACTCTAGGCTACACTAAAGAAAAATACACTCAATATTAAAAATAACAAATTAACAAAAACAAGTGCCTGGGCATTGCCCCGAAAAATTGGAAGAGACTCAGACAAGGACAAAGACAAGAAAAAGACTTGAACTGAAAACTAAAAGACTACACAGAGTCCTCTCCACGAAGAGAAGAGCTAGGCAGACAAGAAAACTAGACAACACAAGATTATAAAGCTCCTCAAGCAATTTTTACTCAGTAACTTAATGCGGCGTGTCTATGAATTTTGATGGGAAGACCTGGGTCTCTTTGTCTCAGCGAGGAGGGAGTGGGAAAGGATGTCTGCGCTCCATATCACCACCTTCAAATATTGTGAAGCAAATGAATCACTCATGTATACCTAAATGTATCAACAGCATATCTACTAATATCAACACATTCAAACATAAAACAATGTTTCTCTGGTCAATAATTATAGCTTATCACCTTTACCAAGTCTTGTGTTAAAAAAGTCTTTATTTAATAATGAGTAGTTCTTTAAGCCTGTTTACGTTGATCCTTCAAAGTTTATTACAGTTTGTACATTTGGAAAAGAAATGTAGGGATGAGAGTGAGAGTGTTGGGGGCCTCTTTTTAATTTATTGTCTTAAGCTTTACATCCCAAAGTCTGTACTTGGTCAGAGGAGAGAGTTAATTCTGATAAGTGTTTCTGTGTGTTATAAATCCATCTGGTTAAAACAATGTTCACAAGAAAGAGGTCTGGGAATTCTTTGTGTCCCTGAGGTCAAAAGGTCACACTCTACACCGTTCTAATTTGCATGAATCAACAAAGTACGCTGCAGAGATGCTTCTCTGTTCCCATTGATCCGTTTCCTGCTACTTCACTAAACTATTTCATCACAGAGAGTATTTGACGTCTTTCCCTTGTAAGGACCCCGCCCTCGCAGCTAAAAAAATTTTTGAGGGGAGGATCCACAAGAAAGGTGAAAACGAAACCGGGGTTAAAAAAAGGGGTAGGGAAAATTTTTTTTCCCCTTAAATTCAAATTTAGCAATATGGCTACATTTGACTTCATCCAAAATTAATAACTTGAATTTATCACATTGATTTCATTGAACGCCCAGCCCTAGTTTAAGGTAAGTTCTAAACTTTGGTTTGGTGTAATGTATTAGACCAGTTTTTCTTCTTTATTAAAAGAAAGCAGGAAAGGTCCCAAGGCTGGTGCCTGGGGGGGGTGGTGGGGTTGAGACTGTGATGGCAAAAAAGAAAATTGGGAAGTGGAGCTTTAATTTTTATTCAACAAGGTTTTTATTTTGTATTTTATCATTATTATTTTTTATAGACACTCTAGACGCAGCCTTAGAAAAGAAAAAAAAATGCTGGAGAAAGTACACTTACCACTGGTGATTGAACTCAAAATAGTACCATTGTTTTTTTGGCTCTTGAGATTATAATTATTATTGGTCACGTTTCTTGGCAACAGCAGAGCTGTAACTTGCTCTGGCAAAGGCCATATTTACTCTAAGGCCTATAAAGCATCTTTCATCTCAATTCAATTAAAAACAAACCAAAACGGATGCATCTATAAGATGCAAATGATGTGGCAATGAATGCTGCACCAAAGCTGGAGGAATTAATTTCACTGCAGATTATGAAAATCATTCTGACATTTATAAACAATTACATACAGCGACATTAACAGCAACAGCAGAAAGGAAACACTTACTGACTGGTTCACTCAAGAACCACTCAAAAAGTTACATACAGCTCCAATCAGTGAACTTTATACAACTAAGTAAGTAAGTAAGTAAGTAAGTTCTTTTCAACCCACTCTCAGGTAGCCTACTTAATGTGCTGCAAGTTATGTTTTTGTAAAAAAACAAAACCAAAAACAATGCTCCGCTTCTATCTCATCACTGAGGCAAGTTTAGGGCATATACTTTCATGTGGTTAATAACTTTAATCACAACATTCAAGGAGCAGTTAACTTTTTCTCACCAGCATTTCTTTATGAATGACACAGTGAGTAGGCTGACCGCAGCAGTTAAAGCAAACAGCCGTAGCAAAGTTTTGATGGCTTAGCGGAAGAAATGTGTGTAGTGAAGTCAAGTGTGGGAAGGTTATAATAAAACAGCCAATAAATTGATATTGTCTATAACATAAAAATCAAATTACAAAGGGTTGCATAGAAGCATAAAAAACATGTATGCATTATACTTTTCGGATAAGTTTTGCATGTTTCAATTAGCTGTACTGTATTGTATTGGCATATGTATTGCTTCCATCCTCTTACCCTCTACTGAAAGCCATTAAAGGGCCTAATAGTTCAAATCAAGCTTTGAATTCAGCCTAAATAAAAATAAATAAATAAAATCATCGGAGGATTCATTCGGGGATTCTTGCACAAAGTTATCCCACAAGAAACCACCTTCAAGCCACCAATGGCTAGCAGACAGACAACAGAGAAAATCCTTTACATTTAACTACAAATATTACTACTTTAAATTTAAATTCTCTAGATTCTAGTATTCTCTTAGTGTTTCTTGGTCACATTATTACAGTCCACACACTACTACTTCTTCTTCTACGACTTGTACTTTTTTAATTGTGTGAGTGCAGGTTTTGTCACATTAAATAACTAAAGAATAAAAGATGAAAAAAAAAACCCCAAAACTTTAAGTTCATACCAGGCTTTTCAGACCGCACAAAAAGTGAGAAAAATTAATAGCTCACTCTGATATCCACACTTCTGGCAGATTAACAGTAGATAGGCCTGTTTTGATCATCAGACAATCACACCGGAACAACTGGTAGTAATTTAACCACAGAGCATGCAGCCCAGCAGAAAGGAAGAACAATCCAAAACACAACTACTATTAGCTTGGTTTATTAGCACAAGATGAGGTAGATAAGGGCCAGAAGACGGATGTAGCCACAGGCTCGGTGGGAGGCAGTGGATGTGCGAGCCGTGTGTTTGTGTGGCGCTAATTAGGATCTGTCATTCAGCAGACAAATCACCTGACTTTACCTTTAATTAGAGTGCCTTCCCCAGTCCTCACCTCCACACACACATTGTTAGGCATTAGCTGCAGCTGTGTGCATCTCCTGGCATTACCTGTCTGGGGCTTCAAATGATTTATACCCACTTAAAGCTAAATCATAGAGATCACCTTCCTGCTTCAACATCGAACCTGTCAAGTGCAGTCCAGAAGCCTTCCACGTGCTTAACACACACTGTTCCATTCCATATGAGTGCCATACAAAGATGAACATCAGTGTGACCTTTTTAAGGACACTTTTATTGTAAGGTGTGCTACAAAATATACCTTGAGAGAAAATGTGAAGACCATCTTTTAAAGTTAAAATCATTATCACGAAGCCAGCATTAAAACAGCAGTAGTCAAACACCCAATGGGGAGTCTGGGTTTGAAACGTAACCTCAATTCACTCCTAAACTTTTTTGGGTAACTTTTGTTTTTTTGTCCTTTGAAAAACAGTTTAGCCCAATCTCAGAGACAATGATACTACATAATTCATTCAACTTTTCATACATTCATCAACATACATACCATGAAACAATGCTCTACCTCTACTTACTACATTGTCTGTTTTGATATATTTTTATTGATTTATTTTGTGCTTTGTTTGT
>JAWCTZ010000313.1:0-48665 GCA_036850595.1 Rhyacichthys aspro | reverse complement strand
TATATATATATATACATATATATATATGTATAGCAAGTGAGAGTGCCTGTGAGTCTCAATACAATAGAGAACTGTCATTTCACTGTGTGACGGACAGCCATGGATTTTAAAGCCACAACTTATCACAGAGCATGAAAGGGCTTAATGGACTAACACTGGGATGTTCCCTATTCTTGACCAGATGAATGTGGAGCCTCAGAGCTGTTCGTCAGATCCCACACTTCACGGTGAGGCCTGTTGTGATTGCTCAAAGAGTTACCCATGTAGCAGCACCTCTAGCGCCACGGCCAGCCCCCTCATACTCCACAGGGACACATTAGAACAAAAGAACACATTTCATTTACAGCAACAATAATGTCCTTTGAACAAACATCCCTTTTTCTTGATTGCCAGAATGGGACTGATTCACCCAATTCTGTTCACATGGACTTCTTTTCTTCCTGTCATGTGTTCTCTTGTGTTGTGCTCCTGAAATACAAAACAGCAAATATTGAGGGCATTACCTGTGACCACTTTTCCAGTAAATCCACAGAGTAGAGAAGGCAAATGTACAATTCATCACATGGCCAAAAAGGGTCAAACTAGTGCATCTAATTCTTAATGAAACATATCAGTATTTTAGGATATATGCCAAAGGCAGACTCAGATGGGAGCAGTTGAATAAGTGACTAATGCAAGGAAGGCTAATTTATAAAAAGGCCATTTAATACATTGTTACTTACAACTTTAATTTTACATTCTTGTTATGTCATGTTTTACCTGTTAAAGCGGTTCAGGGTAGGCCTGTCTGGGGTCATAGGTCAGGTCGGGAATGTAGGTCTCATGGAGGTCTGGGTCCAGGGGTAGTGTGTCCAGGGGCAATTCAGCGTAGCCAAACGATGGGTAACTGGCCTCCATCTCTGAAACACACACACATATTAAACACATATTGAAGTTGCATATTTATAACAGTAGAGCTGTGCGTAGTGGGTGAGCATAAAGATGATCATTAACAATCCACATTGCAAATAAAGCTGGATTAGATCAATTTTATAATGATGTTACTTCTCACTGAGCTTGAAATGGTTTTGGTTCAATTTTAATTGCACTCATGAGACTGGTAGACAAATAATCCACATTTGCTTTCTAATTTACTTAGATGTGTATTTTGGCAGAGAGTGGAAGCCATTATAATTAATTATTAATTGTGAGTTACAACATTTATTAATCGTGAGGAGTACCTTTTGGGCTGTAATAGTTTGCTATTTGCACCGAATGATGTCGTTCTGTTCTTTCCTAACTGAGTGAGTGGATGACTACTTCCAGTCTCGCCATCTTTTAACTGTCTCCAAAACAACTCAAGAGTTTATTTTATACTCTATGTCTTCAAAACTTATTTAAACTAACCATCAGCAATGGACATGGCGTGTACATGCCTTGGTACAGGTATGAACCTTAAGGAGCAAAAAGAAAAAAGCTTGAAGTTTTCTGTCTCTAATTACATTGACAACTACGAAGGTCCAATTGTATACCTTGATTTAGTCACTTTTTATATATATTTTTTTTTTACGTTATACAACTTATGTTAACTTATCCACAGTTTTGAGCAAAGACCCACCAGGAGATTGTATGTTCCATGTTGAAGCAGATGAATAAAAACCCAGATGAATGAAAAGCCTCATGACCTCAGAGTAGAGACAAAATATAACAATGTTTGTTCAATGCCCCACCATCTCCATATTATGTTTTTTATGTCTCTAGGGTAGGTAAAAAAAAATTGCTTGCTGAATTTTCTCGACAGATTGACTTAATGAGGTTAGGTAATGAACAGGGTGGGCATGTCAACAAATATTGTTTCCTGACGTTTGTTTCAAAATCTTTCAAAATTAAAGGTTGGCTTCATACTTGTGTAAGTTTAATAAGACAGAAGTTGTCTCCCTGGGGATTTTTGAGAGCCACTGCCCCCGAATGATCCAATCTTCAGGGAATGAGTGGAAACTGCTTTGAAAGCACCTGTCTCCCTACCTGCAGCCCATTACAATCAGGCCCGTACTTAAGTAGCCACTATTCAACTCCTTTCTGCCAGATAGTCCTATCGTCTCTCGAGGGAACATCCAGCCTTCTGACCTGAAAGTCACGTGATCTGTGTGTTGCTGTTGTCTTCAGTTCCAGACCTCCTGTCTTTGCTTCCTGTCAATCTTTCCAGTGAGTACTTACCTGTATTCTCCTGTGTGGGCTTCGTCCTTGTGTTTCCTGGTGCTCGTTCTGCTTCCCACGTCCTGGCTTGTGCTGCACTCCTGCGCTCCAGTCCTCATTCAAGTGCGCGAGCTTGGCACTGCAATCCCCAGCATTCCACCATATCAGAGACTTAAGTACTCAATAAAGTTGTTATTCTTGTAGTTGTGCTCTTGAGTCCAGGCCCGTACACACCGCCTCACAGTACGATCTGGCCACATTATGGACTCAGCCAACCCCACCAGATTACAGGACCGTTTTTCTGCAATTGAGAACACACTGCATCGCCATGAAGCCTGAATTACAGGCCATAAACACCCTAGCAGCCCAGGTCCAACACTTCACCACCCTCCTCGAGTCTCAACATACTGGACCACCCCCGACTCTCGCTCCATTGCCTGATCCAACGCCCGGTCCTGCAGTCACTGTACATGAGCTTCGAGTGGGAGTTCCTGAACGGTACATGGGAGAACCAGGAGGCTGTAATCCATTTTTAACAAACTGTTCAATCCTTTTCTCGCTACAACATCATGGGCATGCCTGTGGGGAACAACAGAATGGGTGAAGAGAACTCCAGCCTGTCCTTCATTTCAAGCTTTTTTTCTCTCAACTCAAGAAGGTCTTTAACCTGGAACAAGGGGGATGGAGACCACCCGGGCCCTCCTGAAGATAAAACAAGGTAATAATTCTGTGGCTGACTACTCCATTGATTTTAGAACACACCCTGGCTATCCAGCTGGACCAGCGAATCCGTGCTCGCTGTCTGGAGAAGTCAGAGGCGGCATACAGTCGCCAGAGCCCAAGCCAGTCTGTTCAGTGTGTTCCTTGTTCTCTACCTCCTCCCAGTCCCGGCTGCACCAAGTTAACACCAGAAGAGAGACTTCATTGTCGCCAGGGCAACCTTTGTCTCTACTGTGGTCAGCCTGGCCATTACCTCACAGCCTTCCCTGTAAAAGCCCGGGATCATCAGTAAAGGGGAGCATACTGGCGAGCCGATCACTTCCCGTCTCTCCTGTCCGTCCGCTGCTTCATGCCACGTGCCAAGTGGAGCACAGCCCATTGCCACATTCATAGACTCACAGATGCTAATTTCATGGACTCTACCCTAGTCGACCAGTTGAACATGCAATTTTTCCCACTACCTTCTCTGGTTCCAGCTAATGCTCTGGGTGGTCACCCACTGGGGACTGTCACCCACCAGACCTGCCAAGTTTCCCTCCTGATCCCCGGTTATCATCATGAGAGTGCCCAATTCAACGTCATCTCCATACCACAGGTTCTGCTCATTCATATTTATCCATGGTTATACATCCAAAACAGTTTCACTCTAATATGAACACCTAGAGTTAGCAGTTATGCTAATGGAGCCTAACAACTCCCCCACCAGCTCCCACACTGCCCATTCAACTCTTAATGACTATGAAACCAGTCTAGCCCTATCCAATCACAGTAGTTTCAGGCTAAACCCCTTCCTCTGAGGGATAAATATCCCAGCTCTTTTTCCAGTTGAACTCAGAATTGACAAAGTCCCTTGGATGAGGGATGAAACGTCTTCAACTAAAACCTATGTCCAGATGTCTTGTCAGAAAACCTTTTCTTGAAAATGTCGTGGATGACTGTGAACCTCCACAAACACGTTATCCATGGCTGTTGATACACAACCCCCATATTGACTGGGCTCAAGGGACCATTTTGGGGTGGAGCCAGACCTACCATACAGTGTGCCTGAAGGCAGCTACCACACCACAGCGACAACCTGAGACTTGTCCAGCCCCTTTCTCTGCCAACAAGCTTCTACAAGGCGACACCATTTTTACCAAGCTAGATCTGCGTAATGCATACTACCTCACCCAGATCAGAGAGGGAAGACCGCCTTCAGCACCCCCAGCGGCCACTACGAATGCCTGGTTAGGCCATATGGACTCACAAATGTCCCTCCAGTGTTCCAGGCCCTTATAAATGATGTCCTCCACGATATGCAGAACCCCCGCAGAACGCAACTACGTCATTGGCAATTGAGAGCTCCTAGCCGTCAAGTTGGCCATGGAGGAGTGGCGTCACTGGCTGGAGGGGGCTGAACAGCCGTTTCACCAAGACACTCAGCTCTCGTCAGGCTCGCTGGGCCCTCTTTTTCAACACATTCGTGTTCCCCTCTCTTACCGCCCAGGATCCCGTAACCAGAAATCTGATTCCCTCTCCAGACAATTTCTCGAAGAAGCTGATTCTTGTCTTGAGCCACAGCCCATCCTTTCTCCCCAGAACCTGATTGCTGTTGTGATTTGGGAGGTGGAGGACAGAGTAAAAGTCGCCAACGAGCCAGGCCCAAGCTCTTCCCCCTACAACAAGCTTTATGTTCCTGAGAACCTGTGTTTGGAGGTTCTGCTGTGAGCCCACACATCCAAACTCACCTGCCATCCTGAGCTGAGGAGAACCACCACCTTTATTCAACAGCGGTTCTGGTGTTCATCACTAGAGAGAGAGATGTTGGGAGTCTGTGGCAGTCTGCCAAGTGTGTAATCAACACAAGCCCTCCCAACAATCCCCTTCAGGCCTCCTTCAGCCCCTGAAAGTTGATGTCTTCTTGTGCACGGAGCCAATTACTGTATTAAGGTGTACTAAGCAGAATTATAAATAAACACAAAATACAGCTCTGACACCATAGCCCTTCCTGGTGTTGTAACATTCTCCAGCCTCTAACACAGACAGCTGTTTTTGGTCCAAAGTGCGGCGACTGGAAAATACTGATGCCACATATTTATATGACTGTAGATAATAAGTATGGCTGGATGTCAGCTGACACCAGCTGGTCATGTTTACTTTAACTGGTCAATCCCAACCTATGGTTTGTAAAATGTTTATTGTTTTCCCAGCCATCAAAAAGAGCACTGTTGAAGCAGACAGTAGATGTACTCTGTGGCAAGTAAATTCTGAAATGACCTTCATTAGCATCACAAACATTGAGGAGACACTGGGGATTGAGACTTAGCTCAAGCAGTAATTACAGCTGCACATCGTCACACTGCACACTGCACAGAAGGGGTGGGGGCAAGGGGGGTGGCATTAGAGCTCTTCTGCTCTTCCCTTCATCAGCTCTCATCACTTTGTCTGCCTCTGTTCCACAAAACTCAACTTTAACAACCTTGTGCTCTAAAGCACTCTGTTTAAGTGCAAACTGTAGTCACCTATTTTTAGTAGTCACTCCTGGGCTGTATAGTCAGAAATTCACTGTTATCACAATTATTGGATGTGCAGCATCAATATTGCTGTTTGACTGCCTAAACCGCAATGGTATAATGCTACAATATTGTGTATGGCAGGCATACTTCAAATATCATAATATTTGGCCATTTGGATGATACCTTACCACTACTTGTAATTTTTATTCAAACATTTATTACTCTCAGTGAGAATTTGGAAGTCATTAAGTTAAGAAAGAATTTAGGCAATTTATTTGTGATGAAGGTAGAACGTTTCATGGCACAGTGAAGTCTCCTTTCAGAGAAATCAGGTCGTCCTGTTTTGCAGAAACTACAAAATAGAGCAGCAAAACAGAGATAAAGATTCATTAAAGCCAATAGTGTGTAGGTATAACTAGTATTTACTGCAACTGGATAACTCTGAAAATCTGTCCACACACAGGTCTGCAATACTGTCATTTCAGTCGCTAAAGCTATCATAGACTGTTGGTTTAAAATGTTTGATAGAACAAAAATGCACAATCATCTGACAGGTTGTTGGCTGTACACATGTGGGACCAGCAGCTGCAGACACACAACTGTTATGACAACACACTATATTGACAGTCTTTCCAAATTTATAAGATACCACTGATTGAGAATGACAAACAGAGCACATGAGCTTTTTAAGGTTCTGATTTAAGCATTTCACTAAACTGAATATTTCATTTGAAGAAGATGATGGCTCTCCATTGTATTCAATTTGAATTTATGCTAGTTTATTAGAATAAACCAAAGACAGTTGCTTGAGTGTTGTTGAATGTCTTACCATCAGCGAGGTATGTGGGCTCTAAAGGAACCGCAGCATGGGCCTGGGCACAAAGAATGAAGATGAATGGTCATGCACAGTATATGAAAAATAAATATATTACATATTAATTCATTTAAATTAGACATGATATGTGCATTGTCCAATAATGACCTGTGCTACTAGTTAATTAATAAACTCAATATGCCCTTGGCCTTATTGAAACTATTCAACAAAGTTACTATTCCCACCATGGTCTTTGTAATGGTAGAATAATAAAAGAAAAATCCTGAACTTGTCACACATTAATAAAAGTAATTTGTAGTTTTTAACAATGAATAATAAATCTTTGTAACCTGTCTAAGCTGCCAGCCTGAGGTGGAGGAAGTACAGTAATGGACAGAGTGCATTTCATTCTTTATTAGGGTCTGTCAGATTGTCTAAGAAAGTTAATAAATCAAGTAATAGCTTTAATCCTCCTCTTGATCTGGTATTAAATAATGGTGAAGACATAAATGTAAGAAAAGTACAACAATCTTATCTTAAAACCCTGTAGAATCTGATCAGTGTTTGATAACATTTGAATTTATTTTTGAGGATTACATTGCATCAGACATAAAAACCCATCTGATGGATGCTCTAAGGACAGGGGGTGTTGTCTAGTACATCCTGTTTATCTACTTGCTGCTTTTTTGTCTCTGTAAAGCTCTTTGAGGCAAATTGTGTTGTGATATCTGGCTATATAAAAAAGTGATATACTTATGTATTGCTTTTCCTACAGAATTTCTGATGTGGTATGGGTATGTACATGTTTTTGTCTTGTTTGGTCCCTTTTAAATGCAATAAAGTGAGCTGATGCGTTCTTTGGTCCTTTACCATCTCCCAGGCTGCAGGGTCGTGTTTGAACAGAGAGTGGGTCAGCTCCACAGACACTCTTTTCCTGTAGTCAGAGCTCTTGTCCTCGGAGATTCGGAAGAGGACGGCCGCTGCGTAGGTGGCTGCAGGGACAGAGCAGAGGGCAGTAGAACAAAGATGAGCACTCTCTTCACTCAAGTAAGTCCCAAAATATGTTTTTCTTTATTTAGAGGTACAAGCAGCGATGTCTTGTTACAGCATTATAACGGTCTGGCTCTGGACATTAGATAAAAGTACTGTTTAACAGGCTCAGTGAACTAGATGAATGTGGCTAAACAAGATGTAGATGTTTTTGTGAGATGTTCACACAGAAATTGAAACAGTGGCATTAACAGTGAACCTGGAGCAGTTCCCATGACACATGAGGGCTGGTTTAAGTTTAATCATCGTATTCTTTCTGAATACCTATTCTGCCTCCATCTAGCCCTACCTCCTACATCCCCTTCTCTTAACTACCTACATGTCCTCCTTTACTACAACCATAAACCTCCTTTTTGGTCTCGGTCTCCTGCCTGGCAGCGCTAACCTCAGCACCCTTTGACCAATATATTCACTATCTCTCATCTGAACATGTCACATCTGTAATTAAACTGCCACTGGTTTGGACTCTACCATGAAACCACACACCTGGTATCTACTGTTTGACAAAAAATAATAATATAATAAAAAACACAAACAGATAAAACAAAATGAAATAGTAAAACCAATAAATAAAAGATCATAAGCAATAAAATCAGATGATAATGCTTTTCTGAAATCAGTGTTTCTAGGCGTTTCTTAAAAGTACAAAAGACATGTGGTTGTCCTGAGCTCGGGGGGAGTTCCAGAGAGATGGACCCGAACAGCGACCAACCCATCTCCTCTGGAGGTGAGACCAATTGTAAATACAGACGTATGAAATGTGAACAAATAAAGTAATATGTTATTGCCATTTGACACCCTCTCATTAAACGGATATATGAAGCCCGTACCAGAGGCACAGGGCCTCATGTTAAACTGTATGAGTAGGGACAGTATTAATGTGAGCACATGTAAAGAACAAATTAATTTGACAGTTCATGAATAGCAACTGAAAATTCAAATGTGGGGATTAACTAATGAAAAAAACGTCCTCAATCAAACACCGACTATGATTTCTTTCTTTACACATCCTCATTCATTTTTATAATAATTAGCCTATTGAGTATTGTCTCAGATAACCTAAATGATCCTAAACCAATCACAGTATTTGCCTAAAATATAGTGTTGCACACAGTGTATTTTTTGACATAAATAAAAGTTAGTAAATAAATAAAAATAGTAATAAATGTCTAAGTTGAAAATAAATATGATACCTATTCCCTCGTTGCTGGAGTGGAGCAGCTCCATGAGTGGTGCTGATGCTCCCTCTGCATCAATGAGCTCTGCAGACTGTTTGTCCAGGGCCAGCTCACACAGGACGCCAGCCGACACCCGCTTCACGTTCTCCACATACGAGTACAACAGCTGCACACAAAACATGAAGTCTTGATAAGATGAGACAAATGTTTTCTCTAAATGTAGCAGAGTGATGATACAATCTGATACTGCTTCCTCACAGAAGACAATGAGCTGAGCGTGAACATTATTGGAGCTAGCCAGTTACACTATGACAAGAGGCTGAAGTAAACAAGGATTTGAGTTACACACATTGATGAAGACTAACAAAATGTAGCAAGGGACCAGGTTTGTTTTATACAAATATTTCCCCTTAAAATCATGTGAACTGTGCATTTAATATTGTTAATTTCTTTATTATTCTTAATTATTCAGACAGCAGATAGTAGGACAGCCCCTACAGCTGCTCTGTGTTTGTGCGTGTACCTGGACAAACAGGGGTATGGTCTGCATGCTGGCGATCTCTCCTCTATTAATGGGGTCTCGAGCCAGTATGTGGAGCGCTCCGGTACAGCCCTCCACAATCTCCTCCATACGCACCCCGTCCTGACATAAACAAACTCATCAGCACAAAGCACAGTGCAATATTACAAATGCTGCTACAGATGAAGGAAATGACAGAATCCGAACCTTTGGTTTTTTGTTTTTTTTTCTAATATAATTTTAGATTCACTTTGGATAAGAAAAAAATACAAACACATAATATAAACATTGAAGATTTGTAATAGTTTATAGTTCCACACAGACTTTAGCTCATATGAACTTTCAGTTGAGCTCATGTTGCCTGCAGCTTCATTAAAAAATATATATATATTTGCAGGCACTTTTAACGCAAATTTGTCTCCGAGGATGTTACCGAAAACTCACCAAGCTTTGCCCGAAATTTCAGGTCTGTGAACACATAAATGATTTTGAAGGTCCCATCCAAACCCACAAAAAAAACTTTGACTTTTATAGATCCAAACTTTAGTGTGGGATGTGGCCCTAATTCTGTGTAAGCTTTTTACAGAGCCCCCATCCCACACACCTCCCCCACATGACCCTGTTGTGTTGGTCAAGAGCATCTTCAACAACTTTACATTTTCAGGTGGTTTTCCTGCAGCATGGAGTCAAACGTGAACAGTAGAGTGGGGTCAGAGCTCTGTAAATGTGCCTAAGAGCTTCGGCGGTGACGGTGTGTGGTACCTGGTAGGTCTGCTGAGCTGACGAGCCGTGTCGCTGTGTGTCCTGGTGCGCCTTCAGCAGAAGGTTGACCAATCGGGGGATAGCACCCGCCTCCCTAAGTGGCGCCTGATTGGCCGGGCAAAGAGCGAGGTTTCGGATGAGACCCACTGTAGCCTGAAAGGAAAGTTGTGGGTGAGTAAAGCTGGTTCCCTGTGAAGTTTAAAAAAGGCCTACCTGTGCATGTCACCACGCCTGCTCAAGAAAAACCAGCCCCTTTGTCTGTTTGTTCCTGTCATTCTCTTTTCCCTTAAATTTACTTCGATTTCATAAAAAGGTAAAGAAGTAAATGTATCTCTGTCTATGAAGTTCGTCTCTCTCTTGACTACTCTCACAGATAGATATCCCTGTGATAAAAGATGACCTGCTGACATTAAATAGACTTATATTCATTTATTAGTTTATAAGACTTTATGTGAATGTTCTGTCTCTAACTGTCCTGGACAGATTTCTGTCCCTCTGTCCATCCTGGGAGTGGATGTTCTGTGAGGTTTCTGAGTTGACAGTTTTTTGACACATTAATCTCATAAAGACTTTACATGGACACAGATTGAAGTATTCATAAAAGTATTAAAAACATGTGTCTGTATTTCATTGTTTCTCCTGCAAATTTACTATTACATACAATTACAACAAATACAACTCTTCACTTTCATCGTCTAAGCCCAAAAGCAGTTGATGATTTTGCTCCACCTTAAGCTTCTATATTATCGACTTGAATGTCCTCAGTCAGGGACAGAGCTTACATTAGTGGTGTCCCTACAATATAACAGTTATAAAATACAGAATGTGGTAAAATATGAAAGAATTAGCAGTATATAGATATATTTTGTCTGGTAAGAGTGTGTATGTATTCTTTAATTCTCTACCTTGACCACAGGCCAGTAGTGTGGCTGGCTCAGCAGTTTGATCACAGCGGGGATGCCGTAGTGCAGCCTCACAGCGTTCTGGGCCAGTTCCGCGTCGTGGTGTCTGGATGTCAGGTGACGGAGGGCACAGACCGCCGGCTCTGCCACGTCCTCCTTCTCTCCAGCACGAAGCACAGCGTGGATCAGAGCCTCCACACCGCCGAACTGAGTCACCAGGGTCTGAAGAGGAAAACACAACTTGTGTGTGAAAACAGTGGCAGTACATGCTGTGTAGGACAGAGATTTAAATGCATTTTCTCTGAAGTGGTCCGATTATAAGGAGATTGTAAACAAAGCACAAAGAGCACTCAGATGACATCAATGTCATTCATACTTCTATTTCACAAAAATGTTTTTTGTATATCCTGCCATAAAGTGGATAACATTGGAAAACTCAGACCAAACCCAAAAAGAAACAGGTGTGACACGGGTGGTGAAGGCGACAGCCAGCAGCCACAATGGTGTTCCTGAATAAATAGTCACCTGACCCGGGCAACCTGAGGCCCAGAGGTGTGCTAGGACAGGCAATCTACTACAGGGACCTCGACAATACCGACCAGGGGGCATCACATAAAACCCCTATTACTTTTGACCTACAAAAACAAAGCATCAAAGTCATTTCAGATGTTTTTTTGCCATTAAATAGGTTCAATAAGCCTTCACTCAGAGCCTGAGGCTGTCCCCTATTGGAAAACCTGAAACGCAGCTTTGGCCTGAGTGGCCCGCGGACTCCAGCTGTCACATGACCAGTGACGCCTGCACTTGTTGGAAAAGTTACGAGAACAGACCCAGTGCAAACACTTACATATGGCTGTGTGTTTTCACAGTTTTACAGGCTACAACTGCCAGCTAGTATTCATACCGCTATAACATAAAACAAGCTTATGACCTTCATCCTCCATTGGTCCCAAAAACACAAAAGTAAATGAATAACTCTTGTTTCTGTCAAGCTTTATAGCTCTGCAAACTAGTGTGTCTTTTATCAGAGCAATGTCTGTTTTGTAGTAATGTATTTGAGAAGCTGCTTGTTGTTCATTAGCTACATGAGCGCTATCAGTGTGTTTTTCTGTATTAACTCGGTTTACAGTCATTTACAGCTTCTGTTTTTGTGTCCAGCTGCTGTTGATGCTGACCTTTACCCTCCACGACGCACTGGAACCGTCAGAGGAACATAAACTGAGCTGCAACAGGTAATGCTTTCTCCAAAACATTTGACTTTAGTTTCTGTCAGTGCTGTGCTCAGGTTTGTCAACACATGTTTTATTACAGTTGGACCAACAGTGGAGACATTTACAGAAATAATAAAGTCAATAAAATTCAAAAGCAAAGGGCATATTACATGACAGTCAGGGTCCGGTAAACAGAGAATTAAAGAGTAACATCCAGTAACACATAAAAAAGCTGTTGCACACAGTGGTTAAGTGGTTGTTTTACTGATGAGTATTATGTGAAACATGTCATAAAAATACAATAAATACTTCATACATCATGACACTTTTTCTCTGTTCAGTCTGTGGACTGTATATTATCTCTGGGTCTGGATAAAGTGTTTTTTGTCTGTAGCAGTGTTCTCTTCCTCTTGTTCTTCATCCTTCTAGAGTCAGCCTGGACAAGTCTGGTGTAGGACATAAAACTAAAGTTACAAACCAAACATGTTATGACATAGTTTTGACAGATAAAACACATGCCTCTGAGCTGTGGCTGTATCCTGCCCATTACTCACTCTTCTCCAAATAGGAGCTGAAAATGGTGCTGAAGACTGTGAAAAAACATATTTCTGAAACAAGCTAAAACTCCAAACTCTGGTGGAAATAAACTGGACTAACTGTATCTGGCCGATTTATCTCAAATGTATGTTGTAAAATAAATAGGCTTTATCAAAGTTCACTACTTTTTGAGATGAATAGAGATGAATACAGACTGTGAGACTGTGTAAGTGTTAGTGATGTGAAGTCGTAACTCCACAAACTCTCAAATAACTCTAGCATTTGTACATTGAGGTTTTGAACATGACATATATAGCCTTAGCCTACACACACGCTAACAGCGAACTTAGACAGGACTCTAAGAGATATATCTGCATAAAAATGTAGACATATAATACTGTACCGTGTCAGTCTCAAAGTTCAGTTCAAGGGGTCAGTGTACTTGCCTTCTCTCTTTGTCGGTAGTGTAATGTAAATGCAGCGTCGCCATCTTGGAAAATGAAAAGTACTAAAAAATACAAATTCAGGTGGCCCCCGTGTGGCCCAGAAAGTTACGCAGTGTGCCTTTAAGTGAAATAATAGGGCGTCTTTTAGGCACACCTTTTCTTGTGTATTGGATGCTATGCATTGATTGATACCTTTGTGATGCCTCCATTACTACCTCCTGTCAGATAAAGAAAGTTTTCAACAAAATATAATTTGAAAACTTGTAACAAAAATCTGAAGTTATAAGTTAAAAAAAATCTAAAAAAGGCCAACATTTGTGGACATTTCAGTCCTCGAGGTAGTCAGCTTTGGCTCATTTGGATTGGCCTTTTGGTGTTGTTACATTCTACAGTGAAGAGGTTGCTTTGTCTCCCAGATGTACAGATCATCGCTTTTTTTCCGCACTTAAAAGCATAGACTACATTGCTCTGTTTGACTAGGGATATAGTCCTTTGGGTGGACCAGTCTTTGATGGAGGGTGTTGTGTTTATTGAAAGTACTTTTGAGCTTTTCTGAAAGCCCAGCTATACAGGGAATAACAATGGTGTCTGTGGTGAGTGAAGTATAGTCATCTCATGATTGATACTCTTAGGATTATGCACTTTTTACACCCCATGATAAACTCTGCATGACATCTAGGGCTGTATCTTCCCAATCTTAACGCAGGCGGAGACAAAGACAGAAGCTTGTTGAGGGGCGTGTCAAAATCTATATGATTCGGATTATCAAAGTGGAGACGGAGGTATAAAGAGACAGGACTATAGGTGGCGCAGGTATAAAGAGGCAGGACTAAAGTGTCATGGGTGTTTGGCTTTTCACCAGTCACAAGGGTTTCCTCCATTGCTGCACTTATTATAATTATCATTACATTTCATTACTATTATTAATTATATTTATTTCAGAATCATTCATCTGTGAATGAATGCAAAAGGCTTCTCTTTCATTGTTTAATTTATTATAAAGCATTTTATACGCTATCTATTAAAAAAGAAGAGAAGTTTAGAGTGACAAACTTTTCAATCATTTTATTATGAACAAAGTAACTTACATGCAGATAAAAAAAAAAGTCTTAGTGTTTTTATCATAATTTGGCAGAATTATGAATTTTACATACATTTTTATGTGTGCCAATTTTAATTGTGCAAATCCTCACCCATACCATTTCTTTAAAGAAGCTTATGTCTAGACATGTTCCCTATCAACTCATTTTATACAAACTGCCAGCTTTTTTTAGACATTTTAATTTGGTATCATAGTGAACTAAAGACAGAACAAACCACACAGGTATTTCTGTTTTACTCACATCATGTAAAGCCGTCCTCATTCATGTTTCCTAGTTCATGCACGCATCGTAATTGGCCTCAATCACATGGACACTACATGATCACACTCTGATCTCCTTCAGCACCAAAAACAAGCTGTTTTCTTTTTCCCCGTGGTTTGTGTTTACGCAGAGAATTTACAAACAGAAAGGTGTTGCACCTGTCAGAACTTAGTCCAGGCCCAGAGAGAGAAGAGGGAGGTGGATGATAGAGCAGCACCAGTGAGTTTGGAACTGTAGCCTACTCTGTTTTACAGAGAATCATGACTCTCCTGGACAGGTATAGGTATAGAGTTTCCTGTATTCTGCTTCTGATGCCCCACTGTCTCCTCGTGTAAGCTGCCTTTCTCAGCCTCAATTAATAGCATGTATATTTTTATTTAGCGTCGCACTGTCTTCTCTGCAGCACAGTATTTTTGTTTAACTCTGTGCTTTTTTGCTTCTATAAATCCGTGGATGGTTGGAAACAATGTGATAAGTAAGTCATTTTACTGTCATTTGTAAATCATTTCTCAGGATATAAGCCTAAAACATTAAGAGAAATATATAAAATATGGTCAATAAAATGTATTTATTTTCTATTTTGTAAAACTGAACACTGATAATAATAGTATACATGTGCATGACAATAATTTTATGTCCTGATTGTATTTTATGATGCCCCATCAGTCTGTGCACCTGCCCAATGCCACAGTGTATTCAGTTACAATGAATACAAAGACCACACACTGCTTGTTGGCTTGTGCTTTGACTAATATCAGCACACCCGCCTGCGCCATGCCACGTTTTTAGACCACCACCCCTCATGGCGCTGGCAGAGACACAAGGGGCACAAGTTGGCTCTGACAGGCACAAGATCACATATATACCACCGTCCTGATCTCTGCCGCGCCTGCAACGCCACAAGATATGGCCCCTATTGTTTTTCCTAACCATACGCTCCTCAGTCATGTATTTCAAAACAGTTTACTCCCTAACTGCTTTTGACTGTTTATCTCCATATTGCACTGGGGAGAGCTCGATTACAGGAAGACACTTGTTGTATATTCTGTATGACAGCCCATGGCCATGTAACTTTACATGTGATCTGTTATTAAGTTACGTTGAACTTAATTTACTGAATCATAGTGGTCTCTTTTACAATCTACGCTTCCATCTGAACTGGGAGAATGTTTACTCAAACTCACTCTTCTGTCTCTGAAAGTATATCTCTCTAAGAGTAATCATCAATAAAAGTCACAAAATATTTTGCTTCCCCTATTGACTCAGTCTACATGGGATCACTATAAATCAGCTGCATTTTGAACAGATTTCTCCCTATAGCTTTCTTGACAGCTTGCCTTCAGCCACCATGGGTCACTGAGTTTCATAGGCTGTTTTTTGAAGAACTTCCTTGTCACATGTCATGTGCTTTGATGCTGCCAAATCAATCAGCCATTCGAGTTTGCCTCTTTAGCAATAAAAGCCCTTCATGCATCTTCATACATCATGCTTTTGGCCTCGTGGGTTTCATTTTTCCTTTTTCCAACTTGGACAGTCGCACTTTATATGTCCTTCTTTCTAACATTTGTAACATATCAACGTGCTTAGTCTTTTAGCTCCCACTGCCTTGGATTTAGCCTGCATAACTCCATGAAATTGTGATGACATGGCTAATGCACCACCTTATGTAGCACCATTGGAGTTACAATTAGCACTTACTTGCTTTTTGTTTTATTAATTCTTGCTTGAACAAACTGCAGTGTGAAATTGTGTTGAAACTTGGTGGCAAACTACCCAGGAGAGTTAAAATTTAGTTTTCCTCTTCAATCAAAGAGCCTATTGCTCGTAGCGGATCAGTTAGTTCCTTCATTTGTTTTAAATGTTAATTTAAACTTTCTCCTTTCCTCATTTTACATCTGAAATATTTTTTCTTCAGGAAAAGTTTATTTGCCAGAGTATCTCTCTCGAAATGTTCTTTCAACATGTTCCACACCTCTTTTGGAGTCAGGAAGCTTGCCTTATACAGGCCACCAAATATCACAACATCAATATCTCATCTGTTTCTCATTTAGCCCTTTCTGACCACTTCTGTGTGTTTTTTAGTTTTAATTATTGTGTACCCCCCAAATATGAAAAATCGTTGAAAACGTTTTATTACCCCTGAATTAGTCACAGCTCTATGCACACAACTCGCCCTTCTCAATAACACCTCAACATCAAATTCCATCCAAGACTTAGTTAGCAATCTATATAACAAATTGAAAACAGCCCTTGACACCATTGCCCCAGTAAAAATAAAGAAAATATCAGCAAAAAAGAATGTGGACTTGAGTGCTACATTTGATACAGTTGACCATGAAATTCTTTTGACTCAGATACCAAATAGGCCTATGTGGAAGAGTTTTTAAATGGTTCGACTTTTATCTGTTTGATAGAAAATTCTTTGACTCAATAAATGACAATAATTCTAACAAATATGATCTGACCTTCGGTGTACCACAAGGATCGATTTTAGGACCTTTACTTTTTAACCTCTACATGCTTCCTCTGGGCAGTGTCATCAGGAAACATGGCATAAATGTTAAAGTTATGCTGACGACACCCAGCTTTATGTGTCTTTGTCTCCAGACACTGCACCTTTGGACTCTCTTTTTAACTGTATTTTAGATATTAAAGCTTGGCTGTCACAGAATTTTCTACAGCTCAACCAGGACAACCAAAGCTCAGAGAGAGAAACTGGCTCCGAAACTAAGTGTTTTAGGATTAAATCCGTGCAGTATAAAACCTTTGTGTGCCTTTAGACTCTGATTTTAATTTTAAAGCCCATGTGCGTAGCGTCACTAAGACTGCTTTTTATCATTTAAAAAATATCTGTAGAGTCAGGCCATTACTTTCTCTGAGCAACACTGAGACACTTATGCACGCTTTATAACAGACTGAACTACTTTAACACTCTCTTCTCTGGTCTTCCTAAAAACACTGTCCACCAGATACAACTAGTACAAAATGCAGCAGCCCGAGTGCTGACTAAGACCAGGATTTTAAAGTCTCTACACTGGCTGCCTGTTGGTTATAGGGTTAAAAATTCTTTTATTAGTTTATAATGCACAGCATGGACTTGCTGCAGACTATCTGAGAGACATGCTTTTGATTTACGAACCAGGACGGCCCCTCAGATCCTCTGTGCCCCAATGCTGACTGTTCCACAAACTAGAACTAAAACCTTTGGTGGCTCTGCTTTTAGCCATTATGCACCGAGAGGCTGAAACAGCCTCCAGAGGATCTGAGCAGATCCAAAAGCGTCAAAATTTTTAAATGTGAACTCAAAACGTATTTATTCAGTCTGGCTTTCATGTAGTGTTTTATAAACAGTTTGTTTTTTCTCACTTTTTTATTTTATTTTATGTATCGACCTATTTATTTTATATATTTGTTTTACTCTATTTTACTCAATTCTTTTTACTGAGTGAAATAAAGTGACACAAAGCCACCACTGTTTTTAAACTGTTGTGAATATTGTGTTGATGATTTTATATTTGTGAAGCACCTTGAGTTGTATTAAGTTGTATGAACAGTGCTAAATAAATAAAGTTTGACTGATTGATTGACACAGATGTTTTTTGCAAGAAATCAAACAGGTTTGCAATAAAGAGTGGGGGGCAGAGTTAAACAGTTGGACCAATCTAAAACGAGACATGAGGAAACGGTCTCTTTGTGAAACAGCAGCAGTGATAGAATAAGAAATAGAGTAAACAGAGTAAATCTGTTCCAAAAAAAAAAACCATTATGATAAAAAAGATAAACTATACCTTGAATGTAAAATGAATGTTACTTTTCTAATTGTTAATAACTTTCGATTTTTTTTTGTTTTGTTTTTAGCTATAACCTTTAATATAACCTTCAACTTTTGCAAAGTTAAAGGTTATACTCACAGTGTGAATAGACAGTTTTTGTTTAGACAAGTTTTGTGCGAACTTCAATGTCTTATATAATTCTGACAACTGTCTTCAGATGGACAGGAATGTATGTGCAGCTGCGTTCTTAATGTTCTGCTGTGGTTGTCATTCTTTGTGTCTTTCCCACCTTGTTGCGTGAGTTATTGCAGGTCAGATTGGACAGGATACCCGTAGCACACGTCAGCATGTTGACATCGTCTGAGCCCAGCTGGGTCACCAGAATCTGCAGCAAACCATCCAAGCCCTCCTAAAAATAGACACACAACATCACGTATATATAAGATCAAGTATATGACACGGGTCTCCTGTATGTAACTCAGTTCTACAGCCCCTTTTAAACCAAGCAATATGTATTAGTTCTACAAGACACACTTTTGGAGGTGTTTCCTTTGTTTGAGTGGGTTGAAAAGGGAATGCATGAATTGGAAGGAAAACAACATTTTCTCAAACAAAGCTTGTCTTGCACTTGTGAGTAAAAAGAGCAAAAAGCTGCATCTTTCCAATAACAGTTGCTTCATTATTTTTCACAGAGTAAGAGTATGGCTCTTGACACTGTCTATGTTACATTAACCCCTTCAGATGTTGTGTCCATTGGAATGGACATGACTTATTTTTGTCTCTAAACCAATTCTAAAACTCTGTAATTGAAGGATGTCAGTAATACTGGTTACTGATTGTATCCTGATTATCCAATCACAATCATGTCATGACATTGAGCATGCTCCTAGAGCGTGACAGACATCGGACAAGACAAGCATGGGAGAGAGACTGCAGAGAGGTAAGAGTCAGTGCCCATTTTCAATCAAAAATACAAATTTATGTTCATGCTGGCCAAACAAATCTGCTGTCAGTATATTTTTAACTGTTACAAGTGATAATATTTGAAGTTATTTTAACCATATATCATATTAATTTATAGGATTTTTTCAAAGTCCAATGTCCATTGCAATGGACATTAGGAGTTAGGTTAAGCTAACACTCACATGTTTAGTGTCAGAATATGACATAACAAAATACCTGCAAGTTTTTCATAAGTAAAGTAAGTTTAGAAATTAAGAGTGTTTTTATTCTTAGTATGTGTTGTTATCAATGTAATGTCTTATTTGTAAAATTTAAATGAAATGCATTAGAGTTCAAGAGTAAGAATACATAAAATGAGTTAAAATGTGATTGTGTGTTTTTCCATTATATTCAGAGTGGGACAGTGGACAGGTTACATGCATGCCAATGAACTTGATGTGGCAGATAGATTGAGACAGAGGAGACAAACAGAGTAGTGACAGAGGAGGACAGGAGGAGGACAGAGGAGGACAGGAGCAGGACAGAGGAGGAAAGGAGGAGGACAGAGGAGGAGAGGAGCAGGACAGAGAATGACAGAGGAGAAAAGGAGGAGGACAGGAGCAGGACAGAGGAGGACAGGTGGAGATGACAGTAACCAGGAAGAAGGAAATCAAGTGGCATCACAGGCCGTTCACTACAATATGGACACTTCCTTTGAGAATCCTCCAATTCATGAGGATCATTCCATGAAGCAACACAAAGGTTTATGCCATGCAAAGTGGTACACTAAGTTTCAAACCAACAAGTTCAGGGGAGATCAGATCCCTAATTGGTCTCCACATTGCAGGAAAAAAATGTTTTGGTTTTTTTTCAGGTAATCTTATCTACAATCATACATCTATTGTGTTCATGTGCATGTTCAGATGGTGTAATTTCTCTATCTTCTTGCAGGCTCCAGGTTTTCCTGGTGATGACCTCACTGCTGTTCCCTACCCACACTGTGATACACCTATCAAGTTCATGTGCATGTTCAGAACTGTACACAGACTCAAAACCATGCAAACTTTATCATCATCATACCTAATTGATTACTATGTGGAAAAACTCAGCCTTATTTTAAGTTTTTATGACATTTTACGCCCATCTCGTCGTGGCATCCATTGGAATGGACATGAAAAAATACTAGTAAAAAAATTAGATACCAAAAATGTTTTTTCCACTTTGTTTTTATTTTGGAGAAGAGTCAGAATCAGTTTAAAAAAATGTTTTTACCCAGCCAAAAAAAAAAAAAAGCCGTGAAGTGTTTAAAGACAGAAACTAGAACTTGAACGTATCATGTCAAACTACCCCAAAATGCAGAAGCAGCTCTAACTCTGGAGTCCATAAAGATGAGGTGAGCAGTTTTCTTCACTTTCCTTCACAAACTCCCAAACTTTATCCTCAAGTAATAGAACATCTCAGAATGTGTGCAAATGAAGCACTTTTCATGTTGTTTTGAAAAAACTTCAAAAACAACATGAAAAAATTTCACTTTCTAGTCTAGATGTGACACACTATCACCAGGTTTATAAATCTTTCATTAGCATTTGCACACTGTTCTATATTTCTACATATTTAAGTTAGGCCCAGAATGCAATATAAATAACCATAATATATGTTAAAAAAAACCCAAAACTGTTTATTTTCTCAAAACTGACTGTCATATGTGTCTTTACATGCATTACATGTGTCTACATACATTACTTGTTTAAAGTTCAGGTGGTTGAAAGTGATGTATGAAAATCTACAAACATGTCTTACAGTTTAGATTGATGTGTCTAACAAAGAAAATTGCAAAACACAGTGTTATGCAAAAAGTGTGATGCTGAGAATGTGTGTGTTGTTGTGCCACTCTGATGACCTTTTGCTCATTGTGTGTCAAGTTTTGAAATTTGTGTATTTATTTTGACTTTAGAGCAATTACAAAAAACTGTCTCAACCAACCTTACTGTTTAAAGTGGCAAATACCCATATAAAACTAATCAGTCCCAATAAAAAATATTTTATATGACTATGAAAGGGACACCAATGGGTTAAACATTGAAATTGTAAAAGCTTAGAGTGAAAGCTTAAAATATGCACTTTAGGCCAGTCCAAAAAGTATACATGTTACATTAGATTTCAATGTCAAATCTTCATCTTCAATCATTAAAATAAAATACCTTGCCAATGTAGACACTGTCTTCCAAATACCCCAATCCATTGGCTAAAAACACTCACAACTAAAAAAAATTCAACATCACAATAAGTTTTGCCATTGAGTCATGAGTGGCTGGAGGCACATATTCCTGAACAGGTTTGACAAAAATAGAATTTTGCAAATTGCTCCAGAATTAGAATGTTAAAATGATGCCTGACATAGCCGTTTTATTGTAAGATTACTTAATTTGCCAAAATAAGTTTAGTTAACTGCTTGCAACAAAGCTTTTGGTGTCCAACATACTGCATTCAAAACGGCCATGCACATAAAGAGAGTAAAGTACATCATCATGCTCATACTAACAGCCCTGCCTCCAGCTGTTCTGGAGTTCCAACCTACAGGGTCCTAAAGCTCTTTCCATTACATATATATGATTTATGTATTGTGTAAATATACACACGTAAAACTATAGAAAGTAGTTAATAATATATGTAATCATATATATTACTCTTACTCTTAACTTCAAGTCACCTGTTTGGTTGCAGCATCTGAAAGGTTACGGAGTGTCCACAGACAGTTCTGGATCAGACGCTGACTGGAGCCTGTGAAGTGCTGTCCTAAAGCCTGCATGCCCCCTGCACACAAAAACACACTGTCAAACAGCACAGCCACACACCCAGCCATGACATTATAGTTACATATGGAAGTACTGCAGTATAAAGGAAAACTCATATGAACAACTGTTTCTACTGAGTCTTAAAGGTAGAATAGAAGATGTTTTTGTAAACATTTTTTGTTATATTTTATAAATTTATTTTTACTTGCATATAAGATATCAGAAAATAAGAGGTCTTGAAAAATAAAATTTATTTGTTTGAACAGCCTCACTGTGCAGCTTCACTGTCAGGCACAGACTGCTCCTTCCTGCAGCTCCATTGTCAGGACCACATAGTCATTTATTTCCCTTTTTTCTTTTTCTCTTTATTTATTTGTGTAGATAGGGGGGGACAGTCTGTTTAACTAACGTTAGCTCCATCCGTTAGCTTTAGTTTGTTCATCTAGCTACTCCTCGTTAGCTTCAGGCTACATTTATATCTAGTTAATATTTTTTGTTGTTAGCAAGGTTTTACACAATGGCTGCGAAGAACACTGATGAAGGTAACTGTAAAAGAAAGACTATGTTTGATGTGGCTGCGAAAAGGAAAAAGATGGCAGATGAAAGAAACAAAACCAGAGTTGTTCTTGGTGCATTGTTTGAGCGATAGCGAGCGCTGAAGGCACAGTGAGGAATACGCTGCTCGACAGGTAAGTTTTAGGCTCAATGTTTGGTTGTCATATTAAAAACTGCTAGTTGGGAGTATTATCTGGTGTTTTGTCACTGTATATTGTTAGACACATGTAATGTTTGATCGCTATTCTTTTTGGTGGGCAGAAGTTAGAAGTAATTTCTTATTATTGTAAAACGTTACAGGCAGGGCTACTCTATTTCAATTTTCTAACAATCAATGGACAGAAACCTGCGTTTGTGACATTGTATGGAGAGAATCGGGGCCAGTCAGCTGTGAAGCGCCGTCTGTTAGTCTCTGGCGCGTGCGTGTTGTTTTGGAGGCGGATCTCGGAAAGAACTGTGATACAAGTCGGCTGATCTTGCGCATGCGCATTTTTTCAAAAACTGGCTAACAGTCGCTGCTGTCTGAATGTTCGCAAACATCTTCTATTCCACCTTTAATTCATGGTTGTCTGTGTTAAATGTTAACAACTGATGAAAAGAGACCTTGAATGAATCATTCTTTTTTCTACTTTTTTCACTTTATCTGAAAACAAAACCCGAGATGTGAGCCAGATCAGGACGTACCAGCCTCCACGATGGCTGGTTTGTTGCTGGGACAGACAGACAGCACTTTTAGGACACGGCTGGTGGTCCACAACAGCTTCTCGTAGTTGTAGTTTCTCATAATGAAGACCAGACTCTCCGGGCCTCCGTTGGCAAGGATGATGAGCTGATCCAAACAGGAAGCACCAGCTTTGATCATTGCATGATAAAAATATACATTTTACACACTCACAAATTTTACACATAGTTCAATGGAGCTATGCTCATTAGAGTCATTGTGCTCATAGTTTTGTTTGGTTGTTTAACTGGACAACTGTCCTTCTCGAGGTAGATACACACAGTGGCAAATGCACGAGTTGGATGTTTTTCTCTTTGACCTTTGATCTTTATATGTTATACGAGACCAAAAGAGTGTCATAGTAGCATTAACATTATGTCAAAATGGTTTTGGTCTAGTTCCAAGCTGCTTATCTTTGCTGCTTAACTATGTTCTTACTTATTAACCCTCCTCCTGCAGGACTTTATCAGCTCTGTGCAGGACTGTGGAGCATGTGCATAGTACTTCAAAATTCCAGTTATGAGGGATTCGACTTGGACTTTAACATGTATTTTAAAAAGTCTGGTTTTAATCAGACTCTGTCATTCCTCTGGTGTCCTGTAAATGTTAAGAGTGTCATGTCCAAACCCCACCTTGCTCTCCTGGTTTCCGTAGGACAGAAGCTGCAGACAGTCAGTGGTAATGGCGAGGAACTTGGGATTGCTCTTTTTTAGTAAGGGCACCATCCTTTGTAGGCCATCAGCCAGACGCACCGCCATTTTGGCTCCCTCTTGGTGCAATAGGAGGTTGTGGAGTGTGGTGATGGCATAGAACAGGACTGACTCCACTGGAGAACTGCAGAGTGACAGACAGCACAAAACCCAGTGAGTTCACAGTCTGTTCACCAGCATCTGACCAAGTGATGGAACTGAAAGGTGCAGTCCTGATGCATTTCAGCTAAGCTGCTTGTTACTTGTTGAGCTTGACAAGTAACATCTTCAATGTGCTCTTTTCACACCTGATATTGTGGAGTGCACTGTGGCAGAGTGGTTAGAACCCCTGCCATGCCCACCTGTGTTACCATGGGTTCTCTCCTGGTACTCTGGCTTACCCCCACCGCCCAAAGACATGCACGTATAGGTCAATTGGCAAATCTATATGTATCCTAGTGAATGAATGTGAGAGAGAATGGTTTTTTGGGAGTGTCTCTCTCAGTCTCTGTATCTCTCAGTGCTCCGCAACCAACTGGCAAGTGTCCAGGGTTTCCCCCTCCTCAGGCCCAAAGTTGCTGAGATAGTTTCCAGTCACCTGTGATCCCGAATGAGAATAAGCAGAAATAAATAAATGAATGAATGAATATTGACATGTGTCTTCCTGAGTCTGAGGGAGGACTGGAAAAGGTCTGGGAGAGGTATGGATAAGGTCTGGGATTGGACTGAGGGAGGACTAGAGGTGGTCTAGGATGGCTATACGAGATCAGCGGGAGATCTGGAGAAGGACTGGGGTAGGTCTGGAGAAGGGCTTGAGAAGGTCAGGGAAATGCCTAAGGAAAGGCAAAAGGGTTCTAGGGGAGGTCTAAAGGAGGGTCTGGGGGAGTTATGGAGAAGGGCTGGGGAAGGTCTATGGAAGTCTGGAGAAGCACAATTTGCTGGGTAAGTTTTTCAATCTAATTTGTTTATACTTTCATTAAAGTTTGCAATTTATTTTCCAACAGTGCAATTACAACTGTGAACATTTCTCTTGGTCTTGTATCCAGTCTTTGGGTTTGGGGACAAACAGGTTAGTACGTGTGAGCAAGGTCTGGTATTCTACTGCTGTATGCCTTCAGTCAAGGCCATGTGCTGATAACTAAAATTAACTAACCATTCAACTGGAACCAAGCAGGGGTCAAACAATGACCTTATCCACAACTGTTTCCAAGAAATAAAGTTGTATTGAAACAGTTTGAAAAGGGTCACAAAATCACATCATTAAGAATGACACTGAATAAATCCAGTGAAAAATGTGAAAAGGGGAATATTAACAAGGATGACAAAAATATTTAATTTCTTTTCCTTTTGTGTGAGAATTGAGCTCCAGAATCAATTAGAAGTGTGAATGAAGCTGGCAAGTAAGCTTTAGCAGGGATTAACTCTACAGCTTATCCCCATGTCTGGAAAGAACCAAATACCCCAAACTAGCCCCTTCTGCCCTGCTGCAGACTCTTTCAGCTGACCTCAGATTATAGGACAACACCAAAAGACAAAACCATGTCGACTCTTTAAGTGAACAGAGTCTTAAATTAGTTGTTCTGGGTGATTTGTAAAGGTGTAAGGTGATCGCTTATCCTACTAACACCAAAATCCATGCAATATCCACCAGCAAATCATAACAACAACAATTTAATTAATTAATTAAGTATTTTTTACACATTTGTATATGAAGCTGAAAGCATTTGTTGAATTATGAAAGATTATTTGTGGCTCAAATTGTGTCGTCATGAGCCTGCATGCAACATTTCAGTCTTGATTGATGATATATATGATCATGACAATACGGTATAATTTGGCTTTTCATAGACTAGTATTGTAATTAATATTAAAATAATGAACTGTTTTAGCCACTTAGAAGTGCGCAATAAAGCAAAAAAGTGCAATAAATATTTGTTTGTTTATTTATTTATTTTTTTAAACATATAAACAAAAACATAGCCCTTAAGGTAACAAAATTGGGGCACGTCAGAGTCTACCTCGTGTGGACTTAGAGGTAGGCAAGTTAATGTGGAGTGCAAAGAGAACCAACAGATCACATCGTGAGAAAACAGATACCAGTGTAGGTCTTAAGAGTTCTCTTTGGTATTACCTCAACATCCGGATCAAAGCTGGGACTCCTCCGGACTTGAAGATGACTTCTAGGCCCTCTTTCTGGTGGGACAGGCTGTGGAGCACACTGGAGGCACACCGGGCTGTCTCCATGTCCACCGCTGTGGTCATGGTGCGCACCACCACCCCTACCAGGGCTGGAGACTGCACCAGCACCCGGCGGCTGGCCTCCTTCCGGGTCAGCTGGTTCACAATCAGGGCGGCCTTGTTCACCACGACCTAAAACATAACCGAGAGAATCAGATGAGCTAACAGTGGAATTCCAGTCAGATAGGAATGACCAAGAACCTCTTCTTTCAAGGTGTATAGAGTTTCTCAGAACTGCAGAACTGTGATTAGTGGGATGAGTATTGCAACCTGTATCACGAGTTCCTGTATCACTACTGTCCATTAGCGTTACTAGTTAGCAATTGGCAACTGCCATGCTCTAACCTTGTGCTGCCTCTGGCTTTATAAAGAAAACAACAATGGAAATTTGGTACAGCTCCACTAGAAGCAGTTTTTGATATACAGTCTCTTATCAGAGCATAGGTTTTGTGAAAACTCACCGGATCGTCGTCGCCCAGCAACTTGGTGAGCTCGGGCACAGCTCTGGTGGCCAGCTCGGCATCATCCTGGTAGTTTATGAGGTGGACTATGGCGGTCTTGAGCAGCTGGGAGGGTTCGGCCAGTCGCTGCACATTGCTTTGCTGGGATGTGTCTGATTGGACAGGCATGGCCGCCTCCCCCTCCACCAGTGTCTCAGGAAACATGGCCGCCCTGACTCTCTGCGCCCGCGTTAGAGAGCACTGGGGGTCTGAGGAGCAAAAGCACAACAAAGGGTTAATGTCTGTGTAGATTCTCAGTCATCCAGGTTGTAATCCAATGAAAAGGTAAAAAGAAGAAACTAGGGACATAGTTTTGTAGTTGATGTTTGAAGTTGAAGAGAGTATAATTCTATTTCTGCTTTCAAAACATATAAACAATTTGACCCCATGAACATGCGCATAAACTCACCAAATTCTAAATTCAAGCACAGCGAAAAATGTTTTTAATGAAGACCACAAAAAATATTGCAAAACAGCTCTGTCACAACCCCTGTAAAATCAAATTACATTGGGCCCATGGGAGCCAAGTACAAATCGAAAAACGCAACTTGGTAGATACACAGCACATATCAAGACAAAACCAAAAGTGTTTTCAGCCAGACACATGCATCACAACCTCTACTACTTCAAACCTTTTCCTGTGTGCCTTTACTCTTCAACTCAGTCTCTGAACAGCCTTAGACATTCTGGCTCAGAATCCATCTTGAAATCCACATTAAAAAACAATTCTAAACTAAATTCCTAAAAATGGCCGTTCCTTTAATAATAAAACTTTATTTATTAAGCACCTTTAAAACTACTGTACACATCAATAAAATAAATTAAAGAGATAAAACACATAACACAGTCCAATACAAACACAATTAAAAATCCGTCCATTTTCCATCATACTAGGCCTAATATGAAAGGTGGTGGCATTGCTGCTATATATTATTACACCTTATTGTGAAAAAAATCTTCCTTTGGTTGTTTCTCTACATTTTTTATCTTGCTTCTAGTGTCTGCATATCCCTGTCTAGTTCTTGCAGTCTATAATCCACCAAGACTCAGGAAAGACATACTAAATGTGATGCTCGAGTGCTGATAGAGCAGTAAAATGAACTGTTGAGTATCAAGAAGGGTGAGGGATAGAGGTGCAGGCAGAGAGAGTCAGAGAAAGGGAAGGAGCTGGATCTGTCAATAAGAACAGACTAAGGGTGGCTCAGCTGACTGCTACCAGGAAAGCAGAGATGAAGTATTGTCATATATGTAGAAATTATCACACACCCAAATCAAGCTATGTAATCTAAACAATGCTTGTTGCTCCATTTTCAGGCACAGTTACAACAGCTGTCCCAGGGAAGGATGAAGTGCTCCAGATTTTTCTGGATGTGATGGAGCACCCACAAGGCACACCGGGACCAGCCGAACCAAACAGTGGTCAGCCAGATTAGTGTACCTGCCTGAACTGCCAAGTCATGTCAACAGATCTAGATTTAAATACCTTATATTTGTTTTTACAAGAAGATCGTGGGTTTGATCCGTGGGCCACCCAACTCTTGGTCTTTCTGTGAGGACTCCCTGTGTTACCATGGTTTCTCTCTGGGTACTCTGGCTTCATCCAAAGACATGCCTGTATAGGTGAATTGGTGACTCTAAAGTGCCCCTAGTGGATGTGAGAGTGAATAGTTGTCTGTCAATGTCTGTGTCTAAGTGTCAGTCCTGCGACTAACTATCGTCCAGGATGTACCCCGCCTCAGGCCCAAAGCTGCTGGGATTGGCTCCAGCCTGCGACCCCAAACGGGACTAAGCAGTAGAAGATGAATGAATAAATGTTTTTTAATTGCAAGTTTTATACAGTGTTTTATAGATTCTTTCCTACACATATTTATAATAAAGAAATGTTGCATTGAATCACTGTCTCTTTTTACTGCTGCCCTTTGTTTATGTGGCTAAAGTCATGTCCTTGAGTGAGTGTATGTCATTTTGACAGTAATATTCATTTTACTACTTTACTATGGCATATAGCACACAGATATACAGACAAAGTTTGAGAGGTAACAAACATGTCTACACCCTTGTTGATTACTGCAACTTCATATTAAGGTGTAAAAATTAAAAACAGACTTCCCCATTGCAATAAGGGAACCAGTGCCACGTGTGACAGAGTTACAGTTAACTGGGATGTGATAACAATTTCAGTGTCTTTGTGGTTAACAGAAAGTTAGTAGATAGTGTCATGGCTCGCCCTATCTGGTGAAGGCTATTTAACAAACGAGCCAACGTTAGTCAGGAAGGAATGATTCCCCGGTGAAGTGTACCTCCAAAATTGCACACATAGTTAGAATTAGCTGCTTTGTGAAGACAGTAGAAAGTAATTTGAAAAGCCAAGACAGCAAATATATCTGATTCATTAGCCTTGGGAGTCAGGATCATGATGCACTCATGGTCTGAAGGTATTTCAACTTGGAGAGATTCAAAATTAAACAGACACTGAATGTATTAATAATGTTTAATGAAGGTAAGGTTTTTGTGCTTAGAGCCTGGCAGGACAGACATTGTGTAATGAATGACAGAAGAAGAGCAGAATGGATATTCTAAGAAAATTCCCCCCGGAACCTAGACACAGGTGGTGGTGGAGAAAAGGTGGGAAGATCTGCTGGTGCTAATGATGAGGTGAAATGCTCCATGGCTGGAGTGGTGATGGAGTGGAGGAGGGTTGCTGCATGACCTGAACAGTTAAGAGACACTTATTAAATATGGGCGGCTTAACGATGGTTGTCTGAGACATGTGAGGAGGCAACGCCTTGAGATGAGGGGAGTCTTCCAGTCTGAATCTCCACATTCAGCTATATTTAATCCATTCAAGAAAGTAACTTATTTTGAGATGTTCCTTCTAGCTGACTAGCAGCCCCGTTTCAGAAGCACACTATCGTTATTTACACATTAGACAATTAGACATTAGCCAATATATTTTACATGGTCAATAATTATGTCTTACCGTTTAAATAAAAAGAAAGCCAGCTCAGGGTCTGTTTTTATCCCCAGAGCAGATCTCAAATGCCGTGGTGGACAGTTAGGATCTTATTCTTTACATTATGGGCAAATTAAAACCTAATTTGTGCTTAGAAAATTACACATAGGACCTGAACTGAAAATTTTAACCAACGTCAGAACCGACTCGAACTATTGCATGTATAACATCACATCTAACAACTGCACAGACAGCTACAAAAGAAAATAGTACAGTTCCAAGCTTCAATAAACCAGACAACACAGCTCTTATGTAGGCTACCAAGTATTTAAATGCAATGCACTGAAAACAATACAGTCTGGTAAAAGAAATACCAGTGTTTGTCTTGTTAGTCCATGCCTACCCTTTTAATACACTTAGCATAAACAAAGTTGTGTTAAATGGAAATGTTCATTCAGCTCATAACAGTGTAGGCTACTCTGCAACTGTATAATAACAAGTGACCTACCTAATGCAGAACTGTCACCTTGTTTCTGTCCTGCATATGTCCAGTAGCCTCTCAGGAGATAAGTTTAGTGTGAGGTCGCCCTCAGTGAGAAGAAGCAAAAATCATTTATCTTTATCTGTGCTCCGCTGAGTGTAGTGTATTTCTCCAACACTGACTGGTCTGTGCACAAATGACCACATCTAAGACATGCTATATCTCATTTGAAAGCTTAAATCCTCCACTGTTCAGTCACTAAATCCATATTACAAACAGAAAGAGCACTTAAAACACCTGAGCATAATTAGTTGGGATTCACCAGCATCATACCATTTAAACACATTTAGTAACCTTTCAAAGCAGTCCTGAAGTCATTTTATAAATCAATCATCGATTATTTATATTCCTTTACTCCATAAGGGTTACTAAAGATGTTTTCTTGATGAAATATCACCCAGACATTATGGCCTTAGTAGTCTACAGAACAGTAAAAGTCTTAGTGTTTGCATATACAGGCAAGAATTAAATTAAAAGGTGGATATTAGGGGGATAATATGATACAGATTAATTTATTACGGTTGTTTTTATTTTATTGCATTACTGTTTTTGCATTTTTTTAGTACTTTTCAATCAATCTAGTGACATATATCAGTGCAGTGCCCCCTGCCACCTGCAAACTCCAACACCAATGGATGACTTTAACATCCCTGTTGACAGCCTCTCTGATAGTTTTGCCATCTTTTCATCCTTTGAGTTCAGTCAGCATATTGCTGAGCCAACACATAATCTACGACTCTTGACCTGGTTATTTTTTAGGGTATTGACGTCTCTAGTTTCTCATGTTCCTTTTCCTGATGTTGCCATCACTTGGTATTGCTATGTCAACCACAACAGCTTTCCTCTGTTGTTTGTCCACCACCACAATGTCCAGTTGGTTCACCATTACCATTTTGTCAGTCTGGATTTGGAAGTCCCACAGGATCTTGGCACGCTCGTTCTCTACCAACTTAGGAGGTGTTTCCCACTTTGACCTCGGGGTTTCCAGTCCATACTCTGCACAGATGTTCCTGTACACTATGCCAGCTGTTGTGACGTTCCATGTATGCTTTCCCTGCCAGCATCTTACACCCTGCAGTTATGTGCTGGATTGTCTCAGGAGCCTCTTTGCACAGCCTACACCTTGGGTCTTGTCTGGAGTGGTAGATCTGTGCAGCCATGATGAGTGCCTCTGTGCTGTCCTTCAGTCCAGCTCGTTCTAGCCATTGGTAGGGTTTCTTGATACCAGCCATTTCAGTTATCTGACGGTGGTACATCCCATGTAGGGGTTTGTCCTCCCATGATGGTAACTCCAGCACCTCTTCCTCTGTTCGGAATTGTCTGAGACATTCACTGAGCACGTCATCTGTCGGGGCTCTATCCTTGATGTATTTATGGATCTTGGATGTTTCATCTTGGACAGTGGCTCTCACACTCACTAGTCCTCAGCCTCCTTCCTTACGGCTAGTGTACAGTCTCAAGGTGCTGGATTTGGATTTGGTTAGGAGCTTCCGTGTCTTAATATCTGTGGTCTGTATCTCTTCCTTTGGCCAGCTTATTATTCCTGCAGGGTATCTGATCACTGGCAGGGCATAGCTGTTTATTGCCCGGATCTTGTTCTTGCCATTGAGCCTTCTTAGGACTTGCTTCTTACTCGTTGTAGGTATTTGGCTGTGGCTCCTTTCCTTGTGGCCTCATCAAGGTTGCCATTTGCTTGTGGGATACCAAGGTACTTGTAACTGTCCTCAATGTCTGTTATTGTTCCTTCTGGGAGTGAGACCCCTTCTATATGGACTACCTTCCCTTTCTTTGACACCATCCGACCACATTTCTCAAGTCCGAATGACATTCCGATATCAGTGCTGTAGATCCTGGTGGTGTGGATCAGTGAGTCGATGTCTCGCTCGCTCTTGGCATACAGCTTTATGTCATCCATGTAGAGGAGGTGATTGATGGTGGTCCCATTCTTGAGTCGGTATCTATAGCCAGTCTTGTTGATTATTTGGCTGAGGGGGTTCAGACCTATGCAGAACAGCAGTGGGGACAGAGCATCTCCTTGGTATATGCCACATTTGATGGAGACTTGTGCAAGTGGCTCGTACGTTTCATTGACTCTCATCATTGTATGAGGTCCCACAGACCCACACTGGATGTTGGTATTTGCCCCATATATATGTCTTGGAAAAGTGGGCAGAGCCCAGCAGAGACAAAGGGGACAAGCTGAGGGCGAGGCTAAGTGAGGGGCGTGTACCTGAGACCCACAGAGACTGATTGATTGACAGATGTCGGACTGGCACAAGTATCTTTGCGACGGAGCGGTCCCTCTTTATTCTCCTCTTTCACCTGAACTGGAGGGACTTGGTTTCTCTGTGGACACCAGGCCTGAAGCACGGGTTGACTAGGCATTTTTTGAGAAAACGGGTGCCGTGATGGTAGAGTAACTTTGGCTTTATGGCTCATTTAGGCTAATGTACAAAGCATAGACTGATGAACTGTAAGAAAAAAATAAAATAAATAATAATTAATAGTAATAAAGAATGCTTTAGATCAATTTTGATGTAGATATAGTGAACACTATTCTATAGAGAGAAAACCAAAGCACTGTGACTGCAGCGCTCCGCTCAGACTAACGCTGCATTTATGTGGCCTTGTATTTAACAGCATTAAGACTTTGTAACAAAAAAAAAAAACCTGACCTGTTTGTAGTGTTTAATGCTAACATGCCCGGCTGATTTACTCAGTAATCATTGAGACATGAATAAAAATCGGTAACACTCCGACTTTACGAGTTAAAAACATATGACCACAACAAACTAAGAACAACACGCTGATTACTCTGCATCAATGCTGTATGTAAACCCTTGAACACATCATAAGATACGGTAGACTGAGCTTGTTCTTCTAAACATTTTACGACATGAACAGAGCAAAATAAAAAATGCTGTCTTAATAACAGGTAATATTGATATATCTTCACGTGTTACATGTTACATGATGATATAAGGTATAAACTAAACCAGTTTCTGAAATAGACATATCATAGTAAGCTCTGGACATAGATGGAGCTACAGACAACACTCAGATCCACATTTAATGTCTTTTTCTTTCAGTGTAACCTAGATTAATGTTTTTAATTAGTTTTTGAATGAAGCAGCATACAAGCATTTATTCACACATGCATAATCTCAATGTCTGCTGACTTACTATGCAGAAACATCTTTGTATTTTTACAGTTACTGTTGTTTGGGGGGCGTGAGAAAAAGCAGTGCTGGACAACTGTGAACCACTATGGAGCAGTTACATGAAGATCAGTGTCAAACCTGTAACTGTGATGGAGTAGGACCTGCAACAGCTTCACCTGCAGCGCCCTGAAAATGTGTCTGGAGTTGCTCCCCAGGGGATTCAGACCCCCAGTCTCCTACACCTACACCGGCACAAACCTCTCGACCACAGAGGAGCTTCATATAAGGAACACATTAATGAGGCCATGTCCATGCCTCTTGTATACAACTTGCGTTCTGATGTTCTGTTATCATTGTTACTGTAGTCAGCACTGCAGTCTCTACAGCCCACACCACAACAGTGGGACCAAAAGACAGGACAGAGGCCGCTGTTCAAGTCTGCGCCTACTGATCTGAACTGTACACTTTGGACCCCCTCACCTGTGGGGCTGTCGATGGCCCCTGCTGGTTCTGCCCTCTGTTTGGGGCAGTAGTGCCCCTGAAGTGCTTTCGGGAACTTCTTACTGCCACTGTAGTCCGTGCTGCTCTCATCATCCCGGACCGTGGTGGCTCCTGATTGGATGCCTGAGTCTGAGGTGTAGTAGGTCTGCTGCCACTCTGTCACTTTGGCCACACTGTCAGCATCGGCCACTGCACACAGCACAGGGACAGGCCACAACATGAACATGGAAACATTAAGCACTTCTGCTATAATTAAATAATGTTGCACAGTGTAGTGTCTGAGTGCTGCTTACTTTGCATAGACATCATCTCGGAGAAGAGGTGACCCTCTCTGACCCCTGACCTGCACAGAATGGGCTGATTAGACAGTGCATGTACGGGGTTATTATAGATTATCATAGTGTTTTTCAAAAAATATTTTGATTTATATTTAGGAAACAATCAAATGTTTGTGATAACTAACAATGAGTCTTTTACATTGCTGTGGAGGAACTTCAGACTTTGACTAGCCCACTCCAAAACCTTCATTTTGTTTCTTTGAAGCCATTCAGAGGTGAACTTACTGTTGTGTTTTGGATCATTTGTGTTGAGATATCTTTGTGTAATATTTACATTTTTGATAATCTGAAACATGTAAGTGTAACAAATGCTCAGAGGCATTACTCTGACACCTACATCCTGCCTCTAACAGCTCAGGCACTTTAACTGTCTGCTACAACCAAGAAATACTCACAACCTAAGGATTTCAACAGATACATGACATCTGTCTCAGAAGGACAAATGTGCTATATGATTTAACTTCATTTATTGATAAATTCTATTTATGGCGTATTAGTTAAAGATCAGCCGTAAAACTTTATTCAAAACATTTTTATACAGTGATTATCAACACAACAATGGAATATGTAATAAAAAAAATTATATAAAACTATTTTAAATCTAATGATTTGGAATTTATTGATTTTCTATTCTCAGCTGCATTGGGCCTGAGTAGGTGAACACTCTGGACAATCAGCTGTTAGTTGCAAGGCTAACACTTATACACAGAGAATGACTTACACTTTTTATTTATTATTATTTAATCAACACCTCCATGCTATTCATGTAGTTACCTGATATGATGAGATATAGGCCTCAGCCTCAAGTTAAAATTCATTGCCTGCCAGGAAGACACTATTCCTGATATTTTTTGTTCTTTGACTTAGGAGTGTTGGAGCTTTGAGTGGCTGTTCATTCATTTGTTGGTGGTCCTCAGAGCAGACAGTGGCTGTACATTGCTCTGTGCCTTAATGTTTGTACCCTAAATGCTCTCTCTAATGGAAAGTGAGCAGAGTCTATGACACAGTGGAGTGCTGTTGGCACACTTGAATGTGGGACTAAGACAGCTACACAGAAAGAACAGTGAGACTTGTTTTCTTGAAGAATTCAAACTTATTTTTAATCCACCCTCTGTGGCACACTGTAAAGTCCTTTCTGTAAACAAGTCCTATGTGTGTAGCTGCATTAGCAGTGACTGCAGCCTCTTTCTGGTGGTTAAGGAAAGCTTAGGAATTGACCCGTGCAAATAGCTCAGTAGTAGTCAAATGTTAATTCATGTGCTTACATCTGATTCTTTGTCCGAGCTAAACCTTTTTCCTCCACTCACAGCTTCTCTGTGATTCTGTTGTGACCTGTCCATCCTCAGATCAGAGCTAGCTTAAACCACATAGAGTTTACTCATGCTCATAAGGTAAAAATGGTAAATAGCATGCATTTGTACAGGGCTTTTTTCTACTCTCTTGGGCACTCAAAGCGCTTTACATCATGCTTCCATTCACCCATTCACAGACACAAGCACTCACCCATTCACACTGTGGGGGTGGTAAGCTACCTCTATAGCCATAGCTGCCCTGAGGCAGACTGAGAGATGTGGCTGCCATACCAACGGCGCCAACAGCCTCTCCAACCACCGCCAGCAAATAATTATATTGGAACCCCAATTTCTTGCCTTGTCACACCCACATGCAAAAAAGTAATTGACAACTTTTGTTGGAACAAGTGTCTAGATGAGGTTATTGAGGCAATTTTTTATTTAGTTTTTTTTTATTATTTTGTACTTGATGTACTGGTGTCCATGTGCATTAGCTTTCTTTTTTTTAAAAATTTCTACTTTCATTCCTTATCTTAGAGTAGCCGCTATTTACTCAGTCTAGTGTTAGTGCACAATTAGTGTGATAACTATTTCAGTTTAACTTAGTTTGCTGGCAGACAAAGGAAGATGCACCTTGATGCTGCACCGTGATCCTGAATGCAAGAGACTACGAGGTAAACATCTTCAGCCTCCTCAGTGACATCACCACTTATGAAACACTGAGAAGAGACCCGACCAGCAAGTAATAGAGTGAATGTAATAGAGTGTGTGCAAATGCTTAAGAAGGACCATGCTATTGATCAACCGCTGTACTACAGGCTGTATCCTGGGGAAGCCATTCCCTTCATGTATGGCCTTAAAGAACGCCACTACGACCAATTGTAACTACATCTGAATCTCCCAGGACCTTTCTAACAAAGTTAAACTATTACAGCTAGAGACAGATGAGACCGTATCCTATGATGTCACATCACTGTTTACATGCATCCCGACTACAGAGACAGTTCAAGCCATGAAGAAGAGACTGCTACAACATGCATATTTATTTTACTCTGGACCACATCTGCCAGTAACTGGAAATAGTACTTGACACCATTTACTTCAGTCCAGAGGAACTTCTACAGGCAAAAACCACCCATTACAACACAAGCTAGGAGTCACCAGGACCTTATAACAAAGAGCTGTGCCCACAAGCTCAGAAGGGAAACAGAAAGAGGAGCAACACATCCACACATCCTGAGATCCTGTGGATACCCTAACTGGGCATTTAACAAATCCATAATTAGGTGCAAAAGAACAGAGGGAACTAGATCCTAGAAGTAGTAACATTGTTATTCCTTACGTGTCTGAGCTATTGGAAAAGCTTAAAAGGATTTTTAACACAACATCTCAGTACACTTCAAACCGGGCAACACTCTCCGTCAACGACTGGCCCACGTCAAGGTTAAAGTCCCTTCCCACAAACAGAGCAATGTGGTCTATGCTGTTCAATGCAGTGAGGACTGTAGTGATCTTTGTGTAAAGTGAGACTAAACAGGTCCTTCACAAGAGGATGTATCAGCACAGAAGAGTCAATCCTTGTGGACCTGAGTCTGCAGTACACCTCCATTTGAAAGAATTAGATGTATTACATCTAATGTAATTTGTAAAAACTCACTTAATTCGTATTATTTTTGTCAAACCTGTTGAGAGATGATGGATGGTAGAAATTTCCCTTCAGATCAAGTCTGAATTTGCCCCTGATTTTTTAGTTTTCAACTAATTCTGCATTCTCTGGTAAACCTTCACTTATAATATGTCAAATGTCTGATTACGACCCACATATGACCATCAAACCATTACCCTATTGCTTATATTCATCTTGCACATTGTGCACACAGTGAGTTTATGTGAGTATGTCTCACTTAGATTCTAAGGAACAATCTTTTACTCTTTTATTCCAACCCTTTCTTCCACCACAGTTACAGCCTGTAAAATGCTGTCATCAATTTAATAAAGAAAAAAAAAGGACAAAGAAGTCTTCTCTTCACTCCTCCGGTCAGACTTCCCTCTCGGCTCCTAGTTTATTTGAAAACTTTTTTTTTTTTTTTTTGCCTGTTTTTAATTGTTTTTTTTGTTAGATGTTTGGTTTTTTTTTTTTTTTCTGGCTCGTTGCGGTAATGAGCTTGGACCCACTCGTCCACCTACTGTTTGTTTTTGGTTTCTCTTGGGTTTTTTTTTTTCTCTTAGCGCTGGCCATGTGTTGACTGGAAAGGTAGTGTTGCTCCGCCCTGCTCGTTGGGTTGGCTCGCCCGCGTAGTGGGTTATGACCTTATTGTGAAGGGGCTTGCCCCTCGTTCGTTATCTCTTAGACTGACTCACCTCTTTTTTTTTTTTTTTTTTTTTTTTTTGTACGTTTTACTAATAAAATTTTTTTAGAACTCAAAAAAAAAAAAAAAAAAAAAAAAAAACTAAAAATAAAATAAAATAAAATTTTTAAGTCATATTTTTACTTTATTTATTAAGGGAAAATACTATACAAACTTACCAACCCTATATGAGAAGGCCGTCGCCCTCTTTGTGAAATCATTAACTGTGATCAACTGTGTCATCAATTGTTTTTTTAAAGCTGAGTTGAATTTCACTAGCCACACCCAGGCATGTTTTATAAAGTTCAACACAATAAAGCCGTTAGGGCAAACTTTGCATATTATCGACTGTATGTAACGTTCTTGAAAAAAGGTAACGTTAGCTAACCAGCTATATCAATAACTCATGTAGCTTTAACCGAGGCCCTGCAGTGCACAGGAGTCTCAGCAGGATAACAGCAAAAGTTAGTGATCTTATATCAGATGGAATACTAGGCCTGTGTTACTATTACTATTACTATTACTATTACTATTACTATTACTACTATTAACGAGTCTTTGCACAAATATTGGAGTATTTTATTTTTTATTCAGTCAACTAATGTCTAATCAGTGGCACTGCTCCTAAACCTTGTTTAACCTATAAGTGACAAGCACCAAAACAATATTCACTGACCATTTATTTACTGTAGAGAAAAGCAAAATGAATATGATTAAGTGAAGGAGTTTTGCTTTTTTCTACGTACCACTTCTGTACTAAATTCGTCTTGCATTAGGTTTAAACATAAATGTAACTTTATCATTTCAGCTTATCCTTGTTTATTTTACTGTTAGTATCATTCAGAATACCTCCAACATGAAATTTAGCAATAAAAGTACAGATGTCATATATATTGAGACGAAGAGAAAGAGTTGGATCTGCCTGTGAGGAGGACAGACTGAGGGTGGCCGTCAGGCAGCAGTCAGCTGGGCGGCCCAACTGACTGCTGCCAGGACAGCAGAGATGCAGATTAGTCATATGTCTAAAATTGATCACGCACCCAAATCAACCTATGTAACCTAAATAATGTTTGTTGCTCCATTTTCAGGCAGTTACAAAGCTGTCCCAGGAGGAGAAAAATGAAGTGCTCCAGATGGATGTAACTCGTTTGTGAGTTGTTTTGGTTTTTCTGGATGTTTTTTCTGGATGTTTTCCCTGGATGTGACGAGGAGCCACACCAGAACCAGCTGAACCAGACAGGGTTCTGCTGAGTCAACAGATCAAGAAAACAAATGCTGCCAACAGGATCCAACGGTGTCTAAGCACACCACATGGAACTGTTTTTGTTTTAGAAAACAAAATTCTAAAAATGCTTTATCTTTGTTTTATTAATTGCAGGTTTTATACAGTATACACGGACATATATATATTTATATTCTTTGCTGCACATATTTCTGATAAAGAAATGTTGCATTGAACCACTATCTCTTTTATTGCTATCATTCGTGCAGCCTTTGTTTATGTGGCTGAAGTCATGTCCCAGAGAAAGAGAGAGGCAGAAAGCAAAGAAAGAATAAGCATTGGTGTAATTTTGACTGTTATGACATTCATTTATTTACTTTATAATGGCATATAATACACAGACATACAGATAGAGTTTGACAGGTAGCAAACATGACTACAGCATTGTAGATAAGTGCACCTTGATATTATGATGTAAAGCTGATAAGTAACAAAACAGGCTACACTTCTCCACTGGTGCATGATACCTGAACATAACGGTTCTTGTGAGAGACAGGTAAGGACTGTGGGCATGTGGCTGACATGCCTGTCTTCTGCAGAGTTGTGTTTGGGCCAGTTCAGCTGTAGGTGGGGACACAACCCCAGGGAGAAGACCTGGGGCCCAAGGGTCATCTGGCCTATGACCTCTTTGCCAGAGCTTCCACATCCAGAGGTGCATGCTGGATCTGCTGAGAGCCCACTTGTGCTCGCTGCTGACATGGTGCAGTACACCTCAGCACATAGCCTTAAAAAAATGAATTTAGAGACTAAGTTCAAAGGAATGATCACATCTGAGTTAAAGTTTTATCTAAAATACTAACTTTCCTGTCAGATCCTGCAGTTATTGATTCAGGATGGTGTGGTAATCCTGTATCTTTCTTGGTGTCTAACACAGTTGTTTTTCATTGCTTTAAACAATTTAACCATTGTTAGAATACAGGGAAATACAATATGATTGTATTTACAGCATTACTATTAACAGTGGCCCTATATGTTAATTGATTCATTGCCTACATGTTACTAAACCGCTTACCAGTTGATAATTTGTCACCTAACACACAAATGAATGCATAATCACAGTTAATCCCACTAACAGTGTATAGTATACTGTGAATTGCCATGAAATATATAAATGAATATAACTTGGAAAGCAGTAAAAGGCGTGTGACAGAGTTACAGTTAGCTCGGCTGTGATGACAATTACATTCTGGCAGTCTAACAGCAAGTTATAATGTTAGTATGATGGCTCATGGCTTTTCTGGTGGTTTGGTAGAATTAGCAAAATTAGCTGCTTTGTGAAGTGAGCCGATAAAGTCATTTGAAAAGCTAAGGCAGCACATTTATCAGATTTATAAGCCTTGGGAGTCAGGATCAAAACACAGTTAAGGTGTAAAGGCATTTAATTCATTCAAAACAGTAACTTATTTAGAGACATTCCTGTTAGCTGGCTAGCATCCCGTTTCGGAAGCAGTTATTTAGCATTAGACAGACTGAAAACAAAATATCACAATATATTTTACATGGTCTGTGATGATGTCTTACCTTTTGCATAAAAAGAAAGCCAACTCAGGATGTTTTTCTCCCCATAGCAGATCTCCGCTCTTGTGGCTGACTCCATTGCTCTGCTTTGGCGCTTCTGCCTCGCTCAATAAAACGTTCTTTGTTTTGTTTATAATGTTTGTGTGGAGTTTGTGTCGGTTTCTGGGTTGTGCTCAAGGCCATTCAGGACTTTTTGTCTGTAAAGTCCACCTTGAAACTAACGCAAGCTAATGTCGCTTCACTGTCATGGCTGCCGCACAGCTGAAGTCCAAGACCAAGGAGATGAGAACATCACATCTGGCTTGATTTTCAGTGGAAATCCAACCCGAATACTCCTCACTGAAACGGGCCTACAGGCTCATAGAAGTAAGCGTGTTGTACACTTAAGGTCTCATTCTTCTCATTACATTATGGGCAGCTCTAATATGGGCAAATAAAAGCCATTTGTTTTAAAAAGTTACACATAGCCCCTTTAAGACAAAAAAGGAGTCATCCTGAATAACATCCTTTATTACTCATATTGAAGTGCTTTAACTAATAAGAAAGATGCATTTTAGAAACAAAGAAAGGTAGCTGGTCCCTTTTTTTTTTTTACCAGCCTTTAAGCAGTGCCTAATGGCTAAAGCAAATCGAAAGCTGCATTCAAATCAATTGTTTTTTCAATGTTTTTTCATTTTATATATATAAAAAACAATGTTTGGTCATATGGGAACTAGGAGTCTAGGCCTCACTCTTCAGACTTGGACTGTACAGTGTAACTAGTAGGAATATTCAGATACAAGCAGCTCTTAGCAATATGTGTATTGCATCCAGGTGGACGTACAGACACGCACAGTACAATACAGTATTCATTCACTCTACTTGAGAACCAGGTGACCAAATGATTGGACTTTGACTCTGGGGTATTCTGTCTGATCAAAATGCCTCTACAGGAATTCAAACCACACGCTTTGTAAACAGCATATCAGGAGACAGAGCCAATAACTGAACATGATAGAAAACGGTGACCTGAGACCTCTGCATATGCCCATCTTTGTGTCACTTTGTTTGCAGCACTGACTAGTCTTGTGCTGAAAATGGATGTGAAGAATGTGAGGCATTGAACCATTCAGTAAAGTGGAGTAGCAACTAACTGTAGGCCAACAGAATGAGGTGAGAACAGTTTTGAAGCAGTAGAGCTGTGCTGCTTACTGAACCATTTCGGCATTTTAAAGACATAAAGCTGCACTTGCACCATGAGTCTGCCATGTAAAAAGAGCAAAGAGGAAGTGTGAAAAAGAGAAACAGAAGCAGACAGTTATCAAACACACAAGCAGCAGAAGTGTGGAGTCAAATTAAAACATCAATAGTGCAGAGATAGAGCACATTCCCCTGTAGGACATACAAAGTGCCATCAGCTTCACTGCTTTCCTAAGCAGCCATTTACACAGCTACAGTATAAACAATACGGCTGACTGAAGGGCGGCGTTCCCTTTGGAGAACTTTCGAACACAACTGCAAGTGTTTTATTTGAGAACTCTTCTCACTGTGATGTTGAGAAAACTGTGAAAACAATGACATCACAGTGAAGTCCCAGATATTGGCTACAGCTGACACAGTGAGTTCAACAACAATGGCACAGTTTTTGTGTTTTCTGAATTCAAGTTCTGAGAATACATTACAACAATACAATACACAAGTATTAGACTGGTCCACACTGAGGTTCACAGCTTCTCTAGAAAACACCAGGTTTTAAAAAGACCACTGCCATTACTTGTGCATACAGTATATGTCTGTAGTATTAGCAGCATCAGGGTTAACAGTGCCCCTACTGGTCTGGCAGACATACAGCAGTTGAGTGCTGAGTGTACCTGTGTAAACACATTGTTTGGATACACCACTGGGCAGTGTTTGCATTTTGTTGTTGTGTAAATGACTCCTATAATGTGCAAATGTATATGTTCATTCAACTGGTATTTCCTGTTTGTTGCTCATGAGTCATCTGCTTTTAATTGTTTCCCTGGAGGATCAGGCGGGACTCATACTAAAATATTGCATTGCAGTGTGACAGAACAAAGCTTAAACATGGTTGTCATACAGCACCAGCACTTTCCCAGAGGACTAAGCTACTGTTTCAGGAATATTAACTCTTGCCTATCTGTAAACCAGGAGCAATGGCCCATTGAACAGCCAGAGCAGAGCTACAGAGTGCTGATGAGGAGCTAGCACAGACTGTTGTGATGAAAGAGGAAGCTGTTACAGTGATGGATTCACAAGGCTGCTGCAGGATCTACACACAACACTCGAGTTGTTTTACATAAAATAGATTTTTGCTTTGTTGCAGCAGCTCATTCTAGTCTAGTCCCTGCTAGTCCTAAATGGTTCAGCTAATATCTGGGCTTGTTTGGTGTCAGTAAGGTCTAACCACAGCTCACAGAGGACTTATGTTTACTCCTATCTGCACCAACCCAATTCTGTCAAAATACAGACACAAGCTCCAGTGATGAACATGGTGTGAGACAGGAAGTGGCACAGGGAGGGACAGAGGCGTGGATGAGTGAGAAAATCGTGCAAAAGACAATTCTAAACAAAGCAGAGTCAACTTAAGGCTGTTTGAGTGCATGGAACCCTGTGCGTTTGCTCTTGTTTTCCAATGTAAATCTTGCTAAAGATTATACTTAAACACTGAATTGTAGATGATAAGGTGTTTTCACTAAAATTCTAAGCGTATTCTTCAGCCCACATACCATGCCATGCAATTTCTCTCATCTCTACCAGCTGTATCTTTCACATAAATTATCAGAAATATATTTAAATTTATTTAAAAACTGGACTTTCCTGTGCAGGTGAAAGCTGTTATACCCCCTTCACTGCCTGTAACAAATGCTCAGCTCTGGGCCCACTCCTTTTTATGATACACATAAAATACGTGTACCCATTTCATTACATTATTTCTACACAAACTATGTAGTGTACAGCTAACCTCTGTCACTGGATTAAGTTTTTACAAACGTGCAACTGCCTTTTACCACCATTCAGTCTGAACTAAAAGAGCAAAGTAATTACAAATGTAGATACATAACCAAACCTCCCGTCCACAACACACTCACATTTTGTGCAGGATCTGTGTGTCACTGTACAAATATCATCAGCCATTCAATGTGCAATGGCTCTCTATAAAAAACTGAGATCAGCTCTTAGCCTTAGCGCTGGTCTGATCCAGAAAAAAATTGGCATCTGTCCTTGGTAAGATCTAAGAGTTAGTGCTGAGTGTCCACACCAGATGTACCATAACAATCATTGCCAACCACTAATGTATTGGACAAAGATCGGATGTGAGAGACAGTATATGGCAGAGTCAGGCCTGGTGAGTTGTGGCCAGTGTCACTCGTCTCACTGCACTGTTCCACCTGAGGCTGTGGATGTGGTACTCATCTATGTGGACATTCTAATGGCACATCTTAATTGAGGCTTTATATGTCAGTCTATATTAAATTGAACTGAACTGAATATTATATTGAAGGTACTTGTGTACCTCTTGATTGATTGCTGTTGGGGTTGTGAATGTACCTTTGTTTAGTTTCATTTCCCCATAAAACATTCCTTCCTCCTAACCCAGTTTTCATTTAGTGCTGCCGGGGGGAAACCTGTATGAAACTAAGTGGAGTACTAAGTGAAGACACTGACTAGGGGATTAATTGACTTACAGTTTTTTCTCATTAGACTGGGGATCAAAAGTCCTGCTGTGAGGCAACAGCGCTAACTGTTCCCAGCCAGCCAGAGTACGTGAGAATGTTCGTAACTGGACACTGATACACTGCCTCAGGCCTCACATCAGTTGATCACCTTACTCTGCTGTACTGGTGAAAACAGAAGGCATCCATTTTCATGGTCGCAAAGATGACCCCAAATGACCCAGAAGACACACTATGCAAGGGTTGGAACAAAAAAAAAAAGAAGAATGAATGAGATCAATGTAGTGGAAAGCACATGAGATTGAGAAATATAGTTGGAATAAAAATGCAAGCAGAAAACAAGTCACATTGTTGGCTGTTATTTTCTTCAGGGCACAGCACACCCCCAGAACTCCTAGCCCTTTAAAACAAGCCTCTGAGGGAATGGAAGCGTTTGATCTGTGCTCTGCATAATCCAAAGCTATCAGCAGTGCCACCAAAGACATGTCTGTCTCGCCTTCTCTCTTTCCGCTGGCATACGTTACAACCTGCTGTCCAATCATATGACTCACACCGACAGCACCACACTGTCACCGTGACAACAAAGACCTCAGATTTACACAAAGTGCTAGTTTGTTCCCTCCCCTTTCTTCTTGAGATGACTGCAAGGTGACAGATGCAACATAGCCATACGGCAAAACCAACAGTCATGTCATGACTAAAAATAAGCAAACAATACTGTGCCAACTTTGTCATTATTTATTAACACCAACAGTGCGGTTAAGAGCTCAACACTGCAGATTGTAAACTGGGCAACAAAGCTGTTGCTTAAAATGGCAATTTAACGTAAATCTAAAACAGCAAGATTTTGGCAAAGAAAGTTTGTCTTGTTCTTGTGATAAACTATATGTTAAGAAAATACTTTTGGCCCTTTCTCATAAACATGCTCCCTTCTTGATACCACTAATTTAGACCATGAGTCTTTGAATTGGTAGAAGAGACAGCTCCAGGTTAGGTTTACTTGGCTTCAGATCACAGTACTCTGTGTTTTTTATTTTAACCTAGAAGGAAACAGGAGGATCCACCATCAGGCACATCTTGCCAACAGACACAGTAGCAAACACACGGACACACAGACTTTTTGGATGGCTGACCCGTGGCTGACTTTGAACCTCCCACAGATAAGAAAACCAGGGCCAAAGGAAGATCCGTCATTTATCATTCTAACAAACAAAAGGTTAAAGCTCATGACTTAAGTCTTGCCTCATTGGCTATATTGATAAATCTGTATTAAGTAGGGATGTAATGATATGAAGATGTCATGGTACGGAATTATTATTGTCTTAACTCCACAGTATGATATCTATATGGATATTGCTATCCCAATAACAAAACAGATTATACGATAATCCTCAACCAGTCATTGTATGATAATTACTGTCATATTTAAAAGGATTACCGTATTTTCCGCACTATAAGGCGCACCTAAAAGCCTTCAATTTTCTCAAAAGCCGACAGTGCGCCTTATCATCGATGCGCCTTATATATGGATCGATGGATGGATGGATTGCTTTGCACTATTTCAAGAGTTACTATATTGTGATTGCACTAACGTTTGATTTACCGTAACGGTATCAGACTGTTTCTTTTACGTGTTTACTGAATCGAGGAAAAGTTCCCCTCCACTACGTAATAAAAAAGTTGCACTACCTGTTATACCTTGCTGTTGTTAAAAGATAAACTGTGTCGCGAAAATACTACGTCACTGACATAACCTGGGCGAAAACAATAAAACAGCTGTTTATTCATTTTGGGAGTGAACGGAGTTGTCAGAACGCTGGTTTGTATTCTATTAATAAAGTTTGACTGCTGACTTATCTGACTGTTTTGTTGACATTCCCTTTAGCGCAGCTCCATCTAGTAGATGCATAACGCAACCCCAGCCACTACTGTAGCTTCTATTCTATGCGCCTTATAATGCGGTGCGCTCTATATATGAAAACAGTTTTAAAATAGGCCATTCATTGAAGGTGCGCCTTATAATCCGATGCGCCTTATAGTGCGGAATATACGGTACAACTTAAAATTTAAGTCAAGTCATGAAATTTAACTTTGTTGGCTATATACAGTATGTGCTCACATGTCACTAAAATGCATGGCCTAACCCAGTTTTAAATTAGTATTTTAAAAGCCCTGCTATTTGAGTTAGAAGTTAGCCGAGTAGCTAGCATTGGGCTGGGCAATATCGCACAAAAAAAAAAAATTATCACAATATTTTTTCCATACTGCTCGATATTGATATTTCGATATCGATATTTTTCCTGATTATAAACAGGGGTATTGAACAATAAAATAGGACCATTAAATAAAATGGACACAATCAAAATGTAATGCCTTTAAAAATAGCTCATAATCTTTACATTGTTTTGGGGGAACAAAGCCGTTCACAATGCCAGGCTTCAGCGCGAGTGACCACGTTTTACAGTTTGTAATTTTTACACCAACTCAACAGCGGCAGAACAACACCGTTGCTTCACCCGCGTATAAACTGCTTTTTTTTTTACACCAGTGACAAGGCGTTTCCCAGGAATGACTCGCTATGCTGCTCCGTTCAAGACAGGTTGGAATTCTATTTTTCAAGCAGCTCCGTCAGCTACAGAGCTACAGCCGGGAAACACAAAGAATTGGCACCAAGTGTCAAAATAACCTTCTGCTACACTTTTAAAATAAAAAGGCTGAATAAAAACATAGTGGTGATGTAAACACTCCTCACATCCAGGACTTCAGTGAATGTGGCACCATGGATGATGATACATTCTTGAGGTGGCGTAATTTAATGTCATTTATAAGACCAAACACCCATTTTACAGTGTGAAGAAGAACACATGGGGCTCAAGTACAATGATCACTGGTTAAATATACATTGTTTAAACCCACGATTTGCACACAAATTCTTGGTATTTATGTTGATAAAGCGCACGCATACACGATTATAATTGGTTTAAGTACAGTGCGCGATAGTTAGTTTTAACAAGTAGAGCTCCTATGTTTATTGTTAAAATAAGCAAAATTTTGATAAGCTCTCTTTAGTTTTGCAGTGCAAATATAAAATGTCTAAATAATAGAAAATAATAAAAAATGTAAAATACTCATTGGAAATTTTAATTATATTAATTAAATATCCACCATTTAATTGTAATAATAAATTTATTTTAGTTTTATTTAGAATAATGTATTTAAATGTATTAAAAACAAATATTGTATTTGAATCTTTATCAAATAATAAATTGACTTCTTTGGTAAAATACTGTATGAAAACTCTATTAAAAATGTAATGTAAAAAACAGTTAAAAATGGTTACATATTAAGTAAATTATTCATGATTCAGTTTAAATCTATTTTAATACAATATTAATTCATATTTTTTTTTGAAAATTGATATAACTTTAAATAATTTAAATAAAATAGATTAAAATTATTTAAAACCCAATTGCAATGTTTAAATTGATTGCCTTTTGTGTTTTCAACCTGTTATCTTCTTTGTTGAGCCGTGTCCTCTGTTCTGTCTTCTAGTCCTGCAAAATAAAGCAAAATAACTTGACATCCTGCCTTCAGAATCTTCCCATGCAATTTAAACACGGTAGGTTGCCAGCCCAGATAGCCACGTGTCGAGTGATGTTCAGGGATGAAGACGGGAGAGACAAAGAGACATGGAGACAAACAGACAATTTAATAGAGTTAAGAGTTTATATATATAACAGACATCAGTCTTTTCAAGAATAAATCTACCTAGTCCCTCAATCTATTATAAGAAATAAATACATGTTAAAAAAAGGGACAAAAATCTACTGCTTTGTAATAATTGTCAACCATTAGCAAACCCCCAGTGTTAAATTCATCCCTAGTGAAAGAATGTGAGAGTAAATGGTTGTCTGTCAGTGTCTGTCTGGCCATTGTCCAGGGTGTACCCCGCCTAAGACCCAAAGTTGCTGGGATAGTCTCCAGTCACCTGTGATCCCTAATGCTAATAAGCGGAAGAAAATGGACGGATGGATCATTTGCAAACTCAGACAATAAAAAATTGACAAAAATCCTCACTGCCAGTTTATCCTGTGTAATCAGTCAGCTGATTAACACTGACCAAACATGAAAAGCTGGCATTTATTTACTAATACAAGAAAATAATTTAATATTGTACATTAAGCAAAACAATTACCATTTTCAGTAGCACTGTGTACTTAAGATGCAGAAAAGGCCTTTGATCGCATAAATTGGTCATTCATGTTTTAGCACACTAGAGAAATTTGGATTTGGCAAGAATTTTATACAGTGGATCAAGATGATATACTCCAAACCTAGGGCATCAGTTGAAACAAACAACCACGTTTCAAAACCTTTCATATTACAAAGAGGCACAGAGCAGGGATGTTCTGCTTTAGGGTTATTATTTAATTTAACTATTGAGACATTAGCTGTTAAACAAAGAAAGGACAAGAATATCCAAGGAATAAAGATAGGACATCAACATTAAAAAAAAAAAAATTGTGACTGTACTCTGATGACACAATTCTTTACCTATCCCATGTACACGCATTTTCTTCATCTTAAAAACTAAAGCATTTTCTTAAAAATAAAGGCGCTCACAGCCTTCTCCAACCACCACCAAACTCACCTCAGTCACACATATTCAT
>JAWCTZ010000312.1:10000-48690 GCA_036850595.1 Rhyacichthys aspro | reverse complement strand
GTCATAGTTTAGACTTGCTTCAAGGGCGAGAGAAGCATACGCTTCCTGGGCCTTGCCCGTAAATACACACTGTAGAAGGAGCGGCATCTCTTTGGGCCATTTTAAGGTCGTCGCCACCCGCTCAGCACAAAATATTTATCCACATCTCTCTCAGAGAATGGCGGGATTAAACGGATGCATTTATTAATGTCAAAATCTGTCTCTTCAGAGACCGAGGCGCCGCTTGTTTGCCTCGCTCAAAGACGAACTGATTCCCGTCTTGTACTTTCCTCCATTTCAAATTACAAGCTCAAACTCATGCTTTAGCTCCTTTTCCTTGAGCTCTAAGCGCCGCATTTCCACCTGAAGCTCAAGTTTACGTAGCTCAAGTTCTGGATTTGCAGCCTCACGAGGAGGGACTGAGGTAATGGGAGGGAGTAATTTTCTCAGCCAGGGCAGTGTGCAAGTGATATTTAATAATATGTTTTTTATCACATTTGGATATGGGCACATCGAAATGAGCAGCAATAGAACACAGATTCACTTTTGTACAGTGTTCGAATTTCTCAAGACTCGGGTGAGCCACAAAGTCCTCCAAATCAAACTCCATTATGAGACCGAAAAAACACGCAGTCAGAGCCAGCAGTCACAAAACAGAAAAAGAAACTGCTTAACAGAGGACAAAAGACCGCGTCAAGCCTCAGCCAGCCAACGACACTAAAAGACAAATAGCCACGGCAAAAGAAACCGCAAAAAGAGAGAAAACTCACTGTGAAGTGAAGTGAAGTGGTTACTCAAAATAGTGCACAACACAGACGTACCAGCAACAACCAATGCGCCCCTCTACCTATACCTGCCTAACGAAAGCTCACCTGTCTGACTCAACCCTGGTCTTCACGCAGTTCTGGCGGGTTGTTACACACCGTAAACCAGCGGGTTTGTGAGGCAATCAGTAATAGACGACCACACAAGCTCCCACGGACGTGTTCCGAGATAACTGTCTGCCACTTCCCCGCGACACTATTAAAACAACAAACAGGTGAAGCCTAAAGAGACAACACCTCTTCAGCCTGACAAGAGGCAAGGTGGCTATTTGTACAAAACCCAGTGCACGAGACAACACACTTCACTCACCTCTATTTCCTACGCGGACAGTAGCAAAACGCCACAGCAGAAGGTAAAGAAAACACCTAAAGTAACCGCGTCCACGGCGCGCACGCTCCCACAACGAGTGAGCAGCGGAGTTACGCACGGGATCCCTGTGACGTAGCACTGAGAAGCCCGTCGACGTCAACGTCACTACGTCACACTCATTCAAAAAAGTAGGTCAAATGCTTGCGCGAACAGGTAACAAAGAAAGTGGCAGAAAATACACCAAAAGTACCCAAGACACGCAATAAGAAAGCGTTTTACCCTTAAAGTTTTTGAAAATGAGCGGAGCTGCTCACTAGACTTGAAGAGTGCCGCAGCGATATTAAGTCGGAGTCAGCCGCAACTAGGGATGCTAATTCGACTAGGAGAAATTTAAGATTGTGCTTTTTGTTCAGGAAGTCCAATTAGGTGACTCAGAAGATCGGACGAGCCCCCAATTATGTTACGGTCCCTATGGCAAAAGGCTAGGTGTTAAGGGGACACATAACATAAAAGATGGACAACGGCAGGAGTAACTTAAACAATGATTTATTGAACACAAATATACTCACAAATAACCAAAAGGGAGAGATGGGGAGCCCGGCAACAAAGGTAGGAACAACTAAACTAAGAGGCAGGGTCTCCCCACTCAGAACTAAAACTATAACGAAAGAGTAACAGTGTGGCGTGTGTGGCTTGTCATGTGGCGCGGCTGGCAGAGAGAGAGAGAGAGCCCGGCTTCCGCCGGGTTTATGGCCTGCCTCACCGGTCTGGCCAATCCGAGCTACGAAAAAAAACACAATATTAAAACATATTCACACGAGGCGTAACAAGTGGCAATGGAATGGCACATTAGTCTTCTAATGTTTGATTTTGTTTTTTGTTCCTAACACCACCCAGTCTACAAAAAAATGACAAACATATTAGTGACTGTTTAGATAGTTTGTCTAAGATAAACAACATACCCATGGACTGATGGCGGTCCTGATGTTTGAAAAGGTTGGACACCCTTGCTTTTGTCAGAGGATCAATGCATGGCCAAATGTTCTTTACTTTTATGCACCTGCACCTGTGAAAACAAGACATTCATATTTGTATTTGGTTGTAATGTTAACACATTTAATCTGCTTAGATTTAAGAAGCTGAGCACTCAAATCAAACAGGCCCCATATTATAACATAGTCCTTGTATTGTATGACATGTATAATTCTGCTGTTTTTAGGAGTTTCATTTTTCTATTCTTTGTATTCAAATAAACATGAATTTAAATTTTGTGAACCATTTGGCTGCAAGGCTTCAAGAAGCATTATGAGTGCACACCCATGCCTTAACCTCGTCGTAACACAGGATTATTAAGCCCTTTACTTGTGTGTGTGCTCTACAGGAGAGGGTTTTGGTCTAGTTGAGGCTAGTCTACAGACTGTAGCTTTAAAGCTGATGTCTATGATGAAGTTAGAGGTGTAGAGGTATGGCCTTGCACCAGGTGTAGAGAAAGAAGAAATGTGTGTCTGATGTTTAGATCTTAGTGAGTTGGTTCATTAAAGACTTAAGCTAGACATTGTGTGGTGGAATCTGTGGTTAATACCCAACCCATAGTAACTTTGAACTTCATAAGACACTTAATAGGACATATAGTAAATAACAGATAACACATTTATGGCAAAAATCTACTGCAGCATCCAGAAATATAATCAGCCATTGTTTGCTTGAAAACTTCTAAACACTTTTTATTAGAGTTACCACAGTGGTAGCAAGAGCCAGATACAAGTTCAGAATCTTTTATCCTGAATGTATCCCACGTGCACAATTTAAGAAATAGGCGCCTACCAGGGAATTAGTGATTCTAAGGAAGTTTCCTAGGCCCTCCCCAGACATTAAGACCCTTCACAGAACAACTATCATGCCTCTTCTTTAGCTATAGTCCTGGACATATAGTTTCAAGAACATAAAACCGGTGCTCAATCTCACTACAGAGTGCTATGACCACCTAATACAACGCCAATCCACCAAGGTTTTCACATCAGCCTGTAATTACTGTGTTATTCACAGCTTTCACTCTTGCTCACACACCGCCTTAATAACAATTACATTGGCCTTTGAAACTGTTATCGAAACAGAATTCAGTGTTGGAAAGCTCACCCAGAGCTCTCAGTACGTCCAAATTTCAGTACTTCATACTGCTCATTATGTTTAGCTTTTCTCATGAATTCACAGGCAACCAGTACGGCCTCAGCCGAATACTGGTACCAACGTTAACTCCAAAATTAGCCAATCACTTTAAACAAGCATTTAATTGCATAACCAATTGAATTCAAACTTACATTTAAATTCACATATGTGACCAATAGCTCAAGGACTGTGTATTGTACCCATTTTTCCAACACATAGGATCTATCTGTCAAGCCTGGTTCTGGTAAGGCAACACTTCTCTTAAAAGAGAAAAAATTAATTTGCACTTACCAGTCCAGCTGTATATAGATTTCCGTAGTTCGTGACGCCAATATTGTAAGAGAATTGTGTTACTGCCTTAGAGCTTCAAAGTATTGGACCACATACAAGGACTGAAGAGAGTCTGGATGTCTTAAACAGGAGAAGTTTATTACCATCACATACAGGCCCGGAGACAGTTGAACAGTCAACACAGAGTAGTATTGAACATTCAAGTCTGGCTATGCTTTCATTGGTCAGAGTTTATAAAACCTCGTAGAAGGTCAATTACGCAAACAGTACAATAACAAAGAGTTGTTATTCAGTTGTTATTCAGCTGATTAGGCTCGAGGTTGGAGACATGTTATCTGCAGGTGTCTGAGTCTATCTGTTGACAGAGCCCAAGGCTCAGGGCATCACAACCTTACAATAGATCCCAAATTCTCTAACACTAATGGCTCCTCCTCCCTCTCTTACAGGTAGTACGGTGTCCGCTGCCTGAGGAGGAGCGGGGTCTCTAATGCACCCCCAGCTAATCGAGGATTAAACTGCAAGCGGTCCCGTCCTGCACGAAGGCTGAGAGCTACATTATCGGCTCCCCGGACCCACGCTTCATGATGTAACCAAATCCTGGTCCCTACACCTTGTAGGCAAAAGTCTTCCTTCCTCGGTATGGGTTGGAATAAAATTCCCATGGATTGACAGTGCTGCCCCTCTGCAACTCTCTTACTTATGCAAGGAAGGCCTGGCACCACATGAGAGCTACTCAAAGAGCGAGAAAAATCCTGATACTATGCAAAAGATGTGCATCAGCTCAACCCACTCTGGCACGGGCCTCCGGGCATAACTCCATCTGCAAAAACCCTTTGGTTCAGCCGTCACTGGCGACATCAAATGCAGCCACTGCTCAAAGCTTTCACACGGCAGGGGCCGATCGCAGCACCCATCGGGAACTAAGTTCGCCCCGCCACATCAGCCTGATGAGTGGCCCGATTGAACCTCAGAGCTGGCCTCTTCACCCAGCTCCCTAAACCGGATATTGTATCCTCTGCGGGACACCGGTTCCGTAGTGCTTTAAAGGCCATTTACGCAATCGGCCACCTGCCTCAGAAGCACATTATTGACCGGGAGCTGCGGACCCTCACTAAGCATATCCACAGGAGACTTTGTGTGGGAGTCTCCCCTTCGAGATGTTTTTTCGACAGGTGAATCGCAAAATAACAAAAACTAAGAGCAAACCCTCTGCTTACAGGGCGTTGCAACGACTATGGCTTAAGAATCGAAATCTCGCTGCTTCTACAATCCTTGATAACTCCCTGGTGACAGTCCAATGCCCGTTCACACCCCAGGAAGTATCAAAAACATACCAAGAAATCTGGGAGGCCTCTAATGAATATTGGGGCCTGGGTCAGTTTGCCAAACTCCTTCTGGCAGACAATACACCCTTTGGTCACCCAATTTCACCATCTGAGATGATCATGACCATCAAACGGATGAAAGTCTCCAGTAGCCCCAGACCTGACGGGACAAAAAGATCCCACTTACTACTTTTCGACCGCAAAGGGGAAAAATTAGCGGCAATCTTCAACCACATGCTAGCTAAAAGACACATGCCACTATGCCTCAAACGAAGCAGGACCACCCTCATCCCAAAGACTAATGAGGAGTCTAAACTCAGAGACATAAAGAACTGGAGGCTGATCACCCTGAGCTCGGTTATTCTCTGGACTCATCCTGGCTAAACGACTGGGCGAAGCATGTAAGCCGCATCCCAGGCAAAAGGGATTTGTGCCAACTCCAGGCTGCGCTGAGAATCTACTAGTCCTAAACGGCATCCTAACACACTGTAAAATGAGAAGGCGCCAACTAGCTGTGGTCTTTATAGACCTAGCTAAGACCTTTGACACTGTATCTCATCGACTAATAAATGAAAGCTTGAAACGACGATGTGTGGACCGGATGGTAAGACACGTGTCTCCAGAATCAAAACCGGTCAAGGCATTACAAAACCTATTGAAATCAAGACCGGGGTCAAACAAGGTGACCCCGTCACCACTCCTATTTAACTTGTCTCTAGACCCCCTACTATACTTACTAGACTCGGAGGGACAGGGCTTCAAGTTCGGAAATGACAAGAACATCACCACCATGGCCTTTGCCGATGACCTAGTCCTCTTGAGTGACTCCTGGCAGGGTATGCAGAGGAACCTGGACATTCTAGAAGCCTTCACATACCTAACAGGCTTCAAAGACAATGTGGACAAGTGCCATGGATTCTACATCAGATCTGAAGGGCGTAATATAACATTCAATAAGTGCAATGACTGGTTCCTTCACGGCCAGAAAGTGCACATGATAAAACTGGAAGACTCGGTCAGGTAACTGGGCGTAGGAATCAACCCTGTCAAGGGTCTACTAAAACTGAAGGTACATGAGATATATCGTGGCTACAAAGATGGAGGCATGGGAGTCCCCAAATGACCCTGGGAGAGCAGGCTTAACTGAGTCAGAATATATTATGGCGCTCCAGGTGCGTTCCAACACATTCCCGGTCCTGGCCTCAACCCTCAAGGGAAGAGGCCTCTCAGCGATGTGCCGCCTATGTGGTCAGGCGAAAGAAACCCTGGCACACATTATAAGCCTCTGTCCGGTCCTTAAAAGGAACTGTATGGCCAACCATAATGCGATTTGCTCTATTCTGATGTCTGCAGGGGCAAAGGCCGGATGGAAGGCTCATGTCAAGCCAAGACTGAAGTCTAAAAATGGCAAACTGAGCGTCCCTGATCTACTGTAGTGTTGTCATATAGGGATTCTAGAATGTAATGTTGTCATATGGGATTCTAGAATGTAATGTTGTCATAAGGGATTCTAGAATGTAATTATGTCATAAGGGAGTCTAGAATGTAATGTTGTCATATGGGATTCTAGAATGTAATGTTGTCATAAGGGATTCTAGAATACTGGGTGTTTCTCAAAGTCAAGGCACCTTGCCTTCGAAGGCGCTGGAGAAGGCATCCACGTCATCACCTGCTGCCGAAGGCGTGTTCCAATGTTCACCGCCTACCGAGACATGTGTCCTCCGTTTGGCCAAAATACCAAGGATATATCTGTGGTTCCTTCGGTGCCTTCGCCGTCCGAAGATTGCCCATAATGCACCGCGCCGCTTATTTAAAAAAATAGCGGGGCAAAGAAGCGGCACTTTCTAACACAGATTTTAAGTTTAGAAGTAAGTATAACTTTGATATTTATAATCGAAATTTTGGTATTTAAATAGTACTTTCACCCTGTTGCGTAAAAAGCAGTTTTGAGCTATTTTTAGCGCGGTCATTTATCGCTGCTAGTAGCTTCGGTAGCTAGCAGGTGCCGCCCCCCTCTGTACAGTGAAAAGTTAAATTACGAGTGTTTATTAAGCTTTTTAAAAAAGTCTGTTTTCATTTTATTTTATCTCGTTCATTTCATAAGAGAATCATAACCTTAACCAATATAAAAAGGAATATTTTCATTTTGCAGTTTTGCAGGGACGAAGGAATTAACGGAGACGTTCATCAACTCATGGATCCACCAAGGACCGCTTTACCAGCAGCTGGGCATATATTTTCATTTGTATTTGTTGAAATAAATCTACTTCAATTACCTTATAATATCTGGCTTTTATTCTGTTTGTATTTTGCTAATAAAACTAATAAAGTAGTTGTGTGATGTGTACAGAACAGTTGCACGCAAAATTCAGTAATTTGATAATTTAATGCAAATTCACATATAAAATATACTCAAATGAGGTATACAAACATGAAACATATAAAACACAACGTTGAATGTCCCTCTGTTCTGATGTCTCCCCCATGAGAGAAATGCCGCAGGACACTTAGGAGACCTGAGCAACAGAGAAAGAAGTAGGGTTTATTGTTCATTGATCTGATATATTCTTTAAAATAAACTTACTGTAAAACAAAAGATACTTAAAGTAAATGGTAAATGAAATCATACATGAGAAGTGAGATCTGTTTCAGAGGACTGCATTACTATTGATCATTAAACTATTATTATGGTCATTATTAGTGACAAAGCCAAGACAAGTATTGTAGCTGTCACAGCAGGTAGAGTCGGTGGTCTTAGTCTGGTAGAGCCTGGTATTATGCTGAGTTCTGCAGCTGAAAAGCGCTAGCTTGTGAGGCTAATTAGCTTTATTAACAGCACATTTACGTACCTTCCCAGCCTCTACAACCTCCGACGGTAACGAGCCACAAGTTGCCTCTGCTCCTTCTCGCGTTACACATTTATTTTCATAAAATGTCAAATAAAAAGCAATTTTTCTATCTTGGGCTTTCCACTGTAGTCTTTCCTCCCGTGGGTGTGAATGTAAACAGAAGGTGTACGTAGAAGGCGGGACTTTTCGATGACGCGGCTCGTTCACTTGGAAGCCTGTTCCATTTGGGGTTAATTTGAACCAAGGAAGGACACTAGCCTTTGCTTCGGAGGAAGTGGCTTCGAAGGAAGTGGCTTCGAAGGCAAGGCGCCTTGACATTGAGAAACACCCGTAATGTTGTCAAATGAGATTCTAGAATGTAATGTTGTCATAAGGGATTCTAGAATGTCATGTCATAAAGGTCTCTAGAATGTAATGTTGTCATATGGAACTCTAGAATGTAATGTTGTCATGAGGGTTTCTAGAATGTAATGTTGTCATGAGGGATTCTAGAATGTAATGTTGTCATGAGGGATTCTAGAATGTAATGTTGTCATATAGGATTCTAGAATGTAATGTCATAAAGGTCTCTAGAATGTAATGTTGTCATATCGGAGTCTAGAATGTAATGTCATAAGGGATTCTAGAATGTAATGTTGTCATAAGGGATTCTAGAATGTAATGCTGTCATATGGGACTCTAGAATGTAATGTTGTCATATGGGACTCTAGAATGTAATGTTGTCATGAGGGATTCTAGAATGTAATGTTGTCATGAGGGATTCTAGAATGTAATGTTGTCATATAGGATTCTAGAATGTAATGTTGTCATAAGAGATTCTAGAATGTAATGTTGTCATAAGGGATTCTAGAATGTAATGTTGTCATATGGGATTCTAGAATGTAATGTTGTCATAAGGGATTCTAGAATGTAATGTTGTCATGAGGGATTCTAGAATGTAATGTTGTCATATGGGATTCTAGAATGTAATGTTGTCATATGGGATTCTAGAATGTAATGTTGTCATGAGGGATTCTAGAATGTAATGTTGTCATGAGGGATTCTAGAATGTAATGTTGTCATAAGAGATCCATGATACTCGGCGCCCTCCGAGGCAGACGTGTTTGCTCGCTCCACTCACGAATGCCGGCTTTTCTTCATTTTTTCTTCTATTAGGGCGTTCTTAGTTTTCTTCTTATGCAGTGCACAATGTGCATTTTTACATACAGCCGACAGGAATTACTGGACATTGCTCATTCACACCACCAGTTTAATTTTGATGGATTCATACCACCGGAGCTGCAACTCATTGTTCGCTCCCGCAGCCACCGCCTTCACCCCCACGAAGGCCCCGAAGCACCGACCTCGAGTGAGCTAGCTGACGCCGGAATGGCGCTCGGAGACGGCGACGCAAGCGAGGCAAGAGGGGGACTCCATGCTAGGCTCAAAGCCCGAGCTAGCCGACCACCGCTGCCCAGCCTCTTGCTAGCAAACGTGCGGTCTCTGGAGAACAAACTGGACGAGCTTAGAACCAGGATTACAACACAGCGGGAAATACGAGAGTGCTGCGCTCTTATTTTCACAGAAACCTGGCTTTCTGACAAAGTCCCAGAATCTGCGGTTCAGCTAGAGACTCACTCGGTACACCGCGGAGACCGGACTGCAGCTTCCGGTAAGCCGAAAGGGGGAGGCGTGTGTGTGTTTGTCAACAATGCGTGGTGCGGAGACATACGGGCCACAAGCACTGCTCACCAGACGTGGAGGTTTTACTGCTGAAGTGCCGTCCCTATTACCTACCGAGGGAATTCACTGCTGTGTTTTTGGCTGCTGTTTACATCCCTCCGCGTGCCAATTCCACAGTTGCGCTCGGCAAGCTCCATGACGTCATCAGCGCGGTGGAGACGGCTCATCCTGACGCTGTTTTCATTGTCGCTGGAGACTTCAACCAGTGCAATTTACGGACTGTACTGCCCAAATATTTCCAGCATGTGGACATTCCCACCCGCGAGAAAAACACCCTGGACCATGTTTACAGCAACATACGGGCTGCGTACAGGGCTGCACCCCGCCCCCACTTCGGACAGTCAGACCACATCTCTTTGTTCCTGTACCCGGCCTACAGACAAAGACTTAAACAAACGAACCCTGTCACCAAACAGGTTAAACACTGGACCCCGGAGGCTGAAAGCACCCTGCAGGACTGCTTTGCAAGGACTGATTGGGATGTGTTTGAGGCTGCAGCCACGCTGGAGGACTCCTCTGTCAGCGTACAGGACTATGCTGAGTATGTTACTGGGTACATCAGCACTTGTGTTAACAACATTGTACCCACCATACAAGTCAGAAAGTTCCCCAATGAGAAGCCCTGGATAAACAGTCAGGTACGTCAGATGCTGCGTGCCCGCTCGTGCATTTACATCTGGCAATGAGACGGAATACAAAGCAGCAAAGTACGGACTGAGAAAAGCCATCACATCGGCCAAGAGGCAGTACAGAGAGAAGCTTGACAGCTTCTACTCAACTGCGGACCCTGGGCGGATGTGGCAGGGCCTGCAACACATCACAGACTACAGGACCAACACCAGCACCATCAGCTCCTCAGACAGCCTGCCGGATGACCTCAACACATTCTACACCCGCTTCGAGACCCCCAACCACAGCACAGAGAGGAAGCACACACACACCTGGACCACACAACCCCCTTCCTCCCCTCCACCAACCATCTCACCAGCCCAGGTGCACAAAGCTCTGAGAAGGATCAACCCCCGCAAGGCAGCAGGGCCAGACAACATCCCTGGACGAGCCCTCAGAGCATGTGCCAACGAGCTGACGGACGTTCTCACCTCCATTTTCAACCTCTCCTTCAGACAAAGCATTGTGCCCCCATGCTTCAAGACCACAACCATTGTCCCCCTTCCCAAGAAGAGCCCACCAACCTGCCTGAATGACTACAGGCCAGTGGCACTCACTCCAATCATCATGAAGTGCTTCGAGAGAGTGGTTCTGGCCCACATTCAGAGCAGCATCCCAGACACACTGGACCCCCTACAGTACGCCTACCGCTCCAACAGGTCCACCTCAGACGCCATAGCTGCTGCTCTCCATATTTCCCTCTCCCACCTGGAAAATAAAGACTCCTACATCAGGATGCTCTTTATTGACTACAGCTCCGCCTTCAACACGGTTATCCCCCACAAACTCACACACAAACTTTTCTCACTTGGACTGCACCCCACACTCTGTGACTGGCTCCTGGACTTTTTGACTGGCAGGCCTCAGTCTGTCAGAATTGGGACCAGGACCTCAGCCAGCATCACCACAAACATTGGCACCCCACAGGGCTGCGTCCTCAGCCCCATCCTCTACACCCTGTTCACCCATGACTGCGTCGCCTCCCACAAGGACAACACCATCCTTAAGTTCGCGGATGACACTGCAGTGATTGGATGCATCACTGGTGGTGACGAAGCTGCTTACAGGAGGGAGGTGGCCAGCCTGGTGTCATGGTGTGACCACAACAACCTCACCCTCAACACGGACAAGACAAAGGAGCTGATAGTGGACATGAGGAGGGAAAGGAGCCCTCATCAACCACTATTCATCCGGGAGCTTGAAGTGGAGAGGGTGAGCAGCTTCAAGTACCTGGGGATCCACATCAGTGAGGACCTCACCTGGACATTCAACACCACGCAGCTGGTCAAGAAGGCTCAGCAGCGGCTGTACTTCCTGAGGAGGCTGAGGAAATTTGGCATGTCGCCTAAGATCCTCAGCAACTTCTACAGCTGCATTGTTGAGAGCATCCTGACCAGCTGCATCACCGTGTGGTACGGCAGCACCACAGCTTTGGACCGCAGACGCCTGCAGAGAGTGGTGAAGACTGCTGAGAAGATCACCAGGACTCCATTGCCCGCTCTGCAGAGCATCTACCAGCGCAGAGTCCACAGGAGAGCTGCCTCCATCATCAAGGACCCCACCCACCCCCAACACACACTGTTCACACTTCTACCCTCAGGCCGGAGGTACAGGAGTGTGAAATGCAGGACTACAAGACTGAAGAACTCTTTCTTTCCTTCCGCCATCAGACTCCTGAACAGCTGACAGGAATCATGGACTATCCCCACTGTTCACTTACAGCTAACTGTTTAAACTTTACATGTTCACTAGCACATTAATGCCAATTGCACATACCGCTTATGTTGCACTATACAGCTCATTTGCACTTTACTGTACAGTTATGTATATAATTCCCATCATACTCTGCTTCTAATTTGCACTGTACTTAGAAACTGCATTGTACTTAGAAATCATTTGTACTTAGAATTATTTAACAATTTTTTATACTTAGGATTTATTTTATTTTTTTATTTTTATTCTATCTTCTACATGGCATTCACTGTGGACAGCAAAGAAAGACTTTCATTGTACAGGGAAACCTGTTTCTGTACTGTACATATGACAATAAACCTTTTGAATTGAATTGAATTGAATAAGGGATTCTAGAATGTAATGTTGTCATAAGGGATTCTAGAATGTAATGTTGTCATATGGGATTCTAGAATGTAATGTTGTCATGAGGGATTCTAGAATGTAATGTTGTCATGAGGGATTCTAGAATGTAATGTTGTCATGTTGTAATGCAGTGTTGGGCAAACTAAGGCCCGGGGGCCACATGCGGCCCGTTGAGTTGTGTAATGTGGCCTCCCAAGCATATATGTGCCTTGAACTTTTGCTAAAGCGACCACCATATCTACATACAGAAAATATCCATTCACACTTCAAGTTTTTAATATGGAATGGACAGAGATATTTTTAACTGAAGTCCAGACAATAGCCTTTTGTATTATTTACCAAGAAACCGTTGCAGTTTTCAAATGACATAATATCAGCCACCACCTTTCCACTAAACATTTTACTAACTAACTTAACAGGTTTTCTTGTGTAATTTGTATTAGTTTATAGATATACATACTGGTCCGGCCTGTTTTTAAAACCCAGTGTGGCTCTTGAGCCAAAAAGTTTGCCCACCCCTGTCATAAGGGAATCTAGAATGTAATGTTGTCATGAGGGATTCTAGAATGTAATGTTGTTATAAGTCTTTCTACAATCTCATGTTGTCATAATGGTTTCTAAGATGCCCTGTCAAAAGAGTTTGATTATTGAAGTTTCATGATGTCATAAGGGATTCTAGAGTGCCATGATGTCATAAGGGATTCTATGTCATGTTGGCATAAGTGATCTTAGAATGTAATAATGTCATAAAGGATTCTAGAATGCCTTGATGCCATAATACATATGTCTTTGGACAGTTGGGTGAAGAACCCACAGAATCCTTGTACCACACAGGATCCCTGCCTTAACCATTGAACTTTTTGTTGTGAAGGTTTTATTATTTATTTCCTGTACACTACTGTTGTTCTTCCATATAATACTGTGTTCTGTATCAAGTGCACTATTATTAGCCACAGTCAGCCCATTGACTTCAGAGCATGTACTGCATCCGTGCTACATGCATAAATCAGGTCAATGTTGAATTTATGCATAATGAAAGTGCAAGGAGAATCTGTAACAAACTGTATTGCATTAAGCAGTAGGTGAGCTGTGTGACTTTACATGAACAGATTATTACCAAAGGTGTTCAGTGTTACTTTCCATGTAAGAATATGTTTTAGACTAATACAGGTTCCTTCTGATCAACAAAAATACAAAGTTGTTGCATCTTGAATAAGAAGATGTAATATGAAGACACCCTTTTGTCTGTTTTTGTGTTCCTCCTCTGATAAATAGAACAAGACTCCCCTCTCTGCTATATTCTTTATGGGGAAACATCACAATAGAGCGGGATGTTTCCTCAGACAAAACACAATTAGCCGAGTGCCTGCAGACAGCCATTTGTGCAAAGGCCCCCGCTTCATTTAAAGATCCATACCAGCCACCTATTTACTTACCGGCGCTGCTCGGCTCATTTCTAGACCGCTATGCTCCGTCTGAATGGTAAACACACACTCACTTTCAGGCTGGTGCAGACTGAACAAAGCTTTGACCGAAGCTTTTTCAGCCAAACTATTCGAGCTGAACATTTTGGAGTGCGCTATAATTTACACAGCGGTTATTCCGTCAAACAAAGGCAATGCACGGCTAAGAGCTATGACTTAAAAGTATATGTAATTTAATCAAAGGACTTTTAAAATGGGAGCAAATTACTAGGCATTATTCTCTGCTATTCTCTGAAATCGATTTGATTAGGAAAACCTCTTTCACTTTAGAAAATAGGGGGTTTTGCGCAATGGCTGAAAAATATAGGCAATTCCAATTAACAGCATCATTTAATAATATAAGCCAAGGCTGCTAATTTTAGGGCTAAGAGGACACTTTTTGCATTCTTGTATATTAACAGAGCAATAAAAACCGACAACTAAGAACCCGAAGGCTCTAGGGAAGGGATTCAGATTGTATTTTTTCTTCCATGGCTCACGCTGTCCTCTGCCCTGTGCTCTCTAATCTGTCCGGGTGACACACAAACTCCATCTCCGTCTTTTTAGTACGACGACAGCACTTTATATTTTAAAAACATTTAAAAAATAGATTTTTAAAAATTTCAATTTGAAATTTGAATTGTAATTCAGACACAATTTTTTTCTCCCACCCCTAATAAATACCCTGAGCCTTTTGGAAATAATGTTGGAAACAGAGAAGCCTCCTTCAAAGTGAATTAAGAATTCAACCCTGATGTGAAATTTTCACTCTTTTTTGTCGAATTTGTCAAATAACATTGCTTTTTAATATGCATGCTGCTACAAACTATGGGTGACAACCAAAAAGTTGTCATTTAGAAAAAAGAGCATGTTCAGTGGGAGACAGTGTGGTCTGAGAAGAGGCAACGAAGCTGGTTAACACTGGTAGACAGGTTATGATCAGGGCCATGATCTCCTGTAGAGCTTTCTCATGCTGACAGACACATGCTCCTTGAGACAGAAGGGACTATTTGAATCTCTTGACTCTTGGCCAGATATTTCTGTTAAAGATTTGTTCAAGCAGAGACTGACTCTGTGATTTTAAATGAAAGGTTTATTTAACCAAAAACAAGCTGACTGTGGAAACAGGGTGTTGCCTGGAAGCAGGAGGAAGCCTGGAAGATAAACTGGACAAATGGAGGAGAAGCAGATAAGCCTCTCAACCCATAAACCTATCTCTGACACAGAGACCCAGAGTGTGCTACCAAACAGGACTGAATGATCTGTCAGAGTGTTGGTGAGTAGAGCAGGTCTTTGTAGTCAGGTTGATGAGCTCTATTGGCTGCAGGTCTGTCTATCTGCCTCACTGAGGAAAACCAGCCACAGCTGAAAAAGAAAAGGGGAGGAGAAAACACAACAAAACAGAACCAACTGTTGATGCTAGTTGTCAACAACTATGCTATTTTGGGGGCCCCTAGGTCTCCAAATTAGGGGACATTAGGGGGCAATGAAGTGTCTTAAAAACATCAATAAACCATAAACTAAAAAGGTAGTTTGCAGACTATTCTTTACAATTCATTGTAATGGAAAGATCATCTTCTTATATTCAAGAGAATAATGTTTTCCGTACGTTTTTTGTTTTCACTCTTAATTAGCCACTTTGAATTAGCATCCAGGAAAGGCTTTGACAACCGTGTGACAAAACGAGAACTTTAAAGGTTGTTTTTGTGGCCCGTTGTGGTTTTAAAAATTTTAAAGAAACCCTTCCAAGTCCAAACACAATGATAAACTCCAAACTAACTGCACAGTTCTGTCGATGCCAGAGCCCGTCTCTGCACCAAAGTGTTTCAAACGTAATTTTGGTCTTTTGAGGGATACAGGCCAAATGCATCGCAGCTGGACACTTAAAGGCAGAGCTGAAACCAAGAGAACAGTAAGGATTACATCTAATACACTGTGTGTGTAGTTCAATGAGATATTTTATGTGTGCATCCTTAAATATGAGGCACGAGGAATTAAAACATGACACAAAGCACACTGAGGACTACTACTAAACTAACTACTTAAACCTTTGATGCACAAGGGCCTGGTCCCTACATTGATGTGCAACATGAGGCAGAAATAACCCCTAATTAAATGTATGCATTTATATATACACAGTTAATAATATAATAATTAATAATGAATAACATTGACTGAAATTTAACTTTAGAGTATTATTTTAGTCAAGCTCAGATGACTTATATATATATATATATGTATATATATATATATATATATATATATATATATATATATATATATATATATATATAAATGATATAGTTTGAAAAGTTTGAGTGTCATATGAAGTGACTGTGTTCGTAGTATTTTGGATGTTTGTATAAATAAAAACAATGAAAGTATTATACATGTGTCCATCTGAGTGTTCTTACTACAAGTGTTTTCATCAACAAAAAATGATATGAAATGTGAAAATTGACATGGACATGGACATTCAGTGGATGGATTTACATAGATATAGATACATAGTAGATTTAGAATTAGAATTACATATAATCTTTTATCCATTAAGAAAAGCATGGTCCAACCCGAGAGTCAAACCCTTTTTGTTGAGATACAAGTGTTAAACACTGCTCCTGTCATGATAAATGGATGATAGATTTAATTACAGTATTAAACTCCACTTGGTCCTAACACCTAATTTAAGGTTTTTAGTGATTGAAAAAAAAAAATGCCCCTGTTTCAATGTATTTGTACACATTATTAGATGGAATAATAAATAAATTATTAACTCAGAAAATCATTGGGTCACCCTGGACCTCAAAGTTGAGAGGCAGCAGATTTTACCACTGCACCACCCAGAGGGTGGGAAATGACAAGTGATTTTTTTTTTTTTTTTTCTTTTTTACTGATTGTTTTGTTTTGAATTAGCTCTGTGCAATCACAATCGTTTCAGCTAAATCCCTCCTCCCCAGGAATGTATATCTCACTCTTGTTCCAGTCAAACTCACAGTTAACAAAATCCTTTGACTTTCTGAATACAGTAATATAGTTTTTATCACCAGGACCTCAATTTAAAAGGTCCAGAGGTCAACAGTCATATAGTGGGGGAATTGGACACATAGTGGGTTCGTGGGATCTGGCCAAACAGACTTTAATTGGGAATTGGACACGAAAGAGGACCCCTGTGTAAGAGAATTGTGTTACTGCCTTAGAGCTTCAAGTATTGGACCACATACAAGGACTGAAGAGAGTCTGGATGTCTTAAGCAGGAGAAGTTTATTACCATCACATACAGGCCCAGAGACAGTTGAACAGTCAACACAGAGTAGTATTGAACATTCAAGTCTGGCTATGCTTCCATTGGTCAGAGTTTATAATACCTCATAGAAGATCAATACGCAAACAGTACAATAACAAAGAGTTGTTATTCAGCTGATTAGGCTCGAGGTTGGAGACATGTTATCTGCAGGTGTCTGAGTCTATCTGTTGACAGAGCCCAAGGCTCAGGGCATCACAACCTTACAATAGATCCAAAATAATCTAACAGTTCCTTCCTCTTTAAACCCTTTACAAGTGGTTTTAACCTTACATAAACGCCTAAAGAGAATTTTACCATGAAAGCACACTCAGACTATAAATGGATACTCAAATTATTACATTTAATCAACACAAATCTTCAATAAATTAAAGTTCAATAATTTCCATGGCATTATAGCACTTAGCAATTACCAGTGTAAACAGTATTACAGTAATATGGGCTGTATTAATGGATTTAAATGACCCCAACCCCAGGGACCCCTAAAGTGCTGAGACATGCGTCTCATTAGTCACCAATCAAAAGAAATTTTGTTTCTAGCAAAAGCACATGCCTCTACACTTCAGAAGTATGGTGCGATGGGCACTGATCACCAAACATCTACCCCCGGTCATTGGTGCAGGGGATAGTAAAAGATGACCAGCAGCCAATTAGGTCTCCTGAAATAATAAAATAATTTCACAATCATTCCAATACAGATGGTATACATTGGAAGGCTTACAACATCTTTAGAAACAATGACATTGAACTGATCACAAATTCTTGATGCAATCGAATTATTAATTAAAGAACAGTCCATTTCTTCACACTGAGCAGTGCGACTGCATCAGTGCAACGGGACAAGGATCCAGGGGCAATGTGGGGCAAAGAGTCCATGTGGCAAAACGTTTCCAGTGTAGAAGTATTCCATAGGGCTCTAAAGGCCATGGGTACACACCCATGCCTTAACCTCGTCGTAACATAGGATTATTATGCCCGATACGACGAGGTCCCTAACTCATCTTTAAGTGATTCCATTTTGTTCAGGCTCCTCAGTTGAAACATTCTTCTTCAAGCTCAATATGAATAAGTTGAAATTGATTTTTAAACACTTCTTTTTTAACCTTAGCTTCTGCAGACATTACTAAGCAACAAATACTCCTTTTAAACCCATAATTGTGCATTCCACAATCACAAATGCATCAGTGTTACATGAATTACAGAGAGGACTAATGCATACATAAGCTTCACACAGTAATCACAATGCATTCACTTTTCTCCTTTTATCTGAAATAAAAGCATTTTATGTGTATTCACCTCAACATAAAATTATATAAGAGAAATTATTTCTTTGATATTTAGAAACATAATTGTCAGAACTTAGATGTTGCTTTACTCTGTTGTTTTCTCCTTTGTGTTATTTCATAAGCTACTTTTATTATTTGCATTATTTTAGACCCGAAAGTTTTGCTTATTGTCTATTCCTTATTGTTAATTTATTTTATTTTATTTGTAATGAACACTGTTTCCCCATATTTTAAGACACATGTTCTATCGGTAAAATACATAACACTTACTCCACACATCTAATGCAGTTTCCACAGAAACCTAAGAGCAGCATTAGTTCAAATTACTCTACATGTTCTTCCTTGAGTAGTAAGTGGAAGGTCTAGTATTTTACTTGTAATTCTGTATCATAGGTTACTGTATCTGCAGCAGTAAGTTTACACATTAATGGGGTGTGTGAGGCTGCTATCTTTAAATCCTTTATCTTAGACTAAAATAATCTAAAAAGCATGTACCGTAAGGCTGGTCGTATGGGACTCAGCTGTAAGCCTCCACACCCCTGCAGACTGTCAGGGAGCAGGACCCACACCCTTCCAAGTTCTATGGCTCCTGCCCCCTGGAAACAGAGATACATTCAGCTTAATTGTTTAGGTAACCAGGAAGCTCTTATTTTTACATGTGTAGGATTGTTTGACAATAGTTGATTAACTTTACTTTTGCTTTACTTTTACTTGTTGTGTACATGATGTGAAATGTGTAGGCAGCGACAGTGAACACATCAGCATGGAAATATATGAGATAACTTACCACACTTACTCACAGGTTACAATTAATGTCCAGGTGCACATTTCTATGCCCTTCTAGATTAAATATGAGTCTTTATTAGCCACTAAATACTGAACCTCTTAATTAGCTCCCACTCTGCTATCCACTCACCATCAGCATGCATCTCTGATTCCCATGAGCCAAAGTTAACCTGTAAAAGCTATTCCTCATGTTTGTTGGACAAGCCAGCGGGGGCAGTACCAAACTATTGCAGTACACCTTTCTCTGTTAGTACAGCAATAACATAATGATTCAGTGATGTTTACCATGTAGCCTTTAAATAACTGCTAAATATTTAACCAGTCACTAGCATCGACATTAGACGCATGAAGTTGGTTGTGTGTTATTCACCAACAGCATCTTGTTCAGGCACCATTCCACATTTTTCATATTCAGCACTAAAAGGTTCTATAGAATGACAACAGTACCTTTTTTATTTTTGGACCTGTGGATAGAAAATGATTACCATACCAAACAGTTATCAACATTACTACCTATTTCTTCTTGAAGATGGATAAGATTTATTTACCAAACGCACAGTGAAATGCTTGCTTGTTTTTATTTACCTGCAACCAATAGCAAAATAGATATTGCACAGCACACTAGAACATGTAACACAGAAATAAAGAAATATAAAATAGAAGTCTACAAAATATAAAATGAATATAGACATTAAAAGTCCCAAATCTTGCATTTAAGACTTTAATGCAATATTCAATTCAACTTAACAATTGAGATATTAAGCAACTTTCCAAAAGGATACTGGTGTTCATCCCAGGTGACTCTGGACTCTAGATTGGACTGACCTTAACAGGAACCTTATCTTTTTGGTGTTTCCCTGTAAACATCAACACTCTCTGGCCGATAGAGGGTCTTCATTAGATCTTAGGTTTCAATTCAAGCCTGTGTAAGTGGCTGCTGGTATTGATCTCCAATGCACAATGTTCCAGAGTGGGACCCTGTTGGTAAAATGTCTGTTAAAACAATTGTCCACCAGCCTAGAAAATAATTAGGTTAGAACAGCTCATGTATTACAACCCATAGGTGTTAGTTGTTGAAGTTTCCCTTTTTCAAGTTTCCATGTTGCTCTTTGAATCTGAGGTCTCAGAGAGTCATTGTTAAGAGTTAGGTGTTAGTATTGATTAGTGAAAAGTTTTCCAGTCAGTCCTTTTCACTTCTTAACCGTCCTCAGGAACAACTGGGTTTTGTTCTTCTCTTCTCCCTAGCACTTTCCTTATCTTCTGGTTTCACAAACATTTAGTAATATTTAGTTTAAACTAAATCTCGTGTTGTTTACTCTGAATTTCTTTGTTCGTTGTTATTCTTTGTGTTTATTTTTTTTTAATTTTTTTTACACCATGTAACAAAAAACACCTTTGCTTTAGAAGAGTGAGTTATTCAACAGTTACTTTAAATAATATTGTTTTACTAAAAGCAAAACTAATTTAAGACATCCAGACTCTCTTCAGTCCTTTTATGTGGTCCAATACTTCGAAGCTCTAAGGCAGTAACCCAATTCTCTTACACAGGGGTCCTCTTTCGTGTCCAATTCCCAATTAAAGTCTGTTTGGCCAGATCCCACGAACCCACTATGTGTCCAATTCCCCACTATATGACTGTTGACCTCTGGACCTTTTAAATTGAGGTCCTGGTGATAAAAACTATATTACTGTATTCAGAAAGTCAAAGGATTTTGTTAACTGTGAGTTTGACTGGAACAAGAGTGAGATATACATTCCTGGGGAGGAGGGATTTAGCTGAAACGATTGTGATTGCACAGAGCTAATTCAAAACAAAACAATTCAACAAGTTAAAAAAAATAAAAATCACTTGTCATTTCCCACCCTCTGGGTGGTGCAGTGGTAAAATCTGCTGCCTCTCAACTTTGAGGTCCAGGGTGACCCAATGATTTTCTGAGTTGATAATTTATTTATTATTCCATCTAATAATGTGTACAAATACATTGAAACAGGGGCGTTTTTTTTTTTTTTTCAATCACTAAAAACCTTAAATTAGGTGTTAGGACCAAGTGGAGTTTAATATTGTAATTAAATCTATCATCCATTTATCATGACAGGAGCAGTGTTTAACACTTGTATCTCAACAAAAAGGGTTTGACTCTCAGGTTGGACCATGCTTTTCTTAATGGATAAAAGATTATATGTAATTCTAATTCTAAATCTACTATGTATCTATATCTATGTAAATCCATCCACTGAATGTCCATTTTGTCCATATAGATGTCAATTTTCACATTTCATATCATTTTTTGTTGATGAAAACACTTGTAGTAAGAACACTCAGATGGACACATGTATAATACTTTCATTGTTTTTATTTATACAAACATCCAAAATACTACGAACACAGTCACTTCATATGACACTCAAACTTTTCAAACTATATCATTTATATTTATATATATATATATATATATATATATATATATATATATATATATATATATATATATATATATATATATATATAAAAATTTCAGTCAATGTTATTAATTATTAATTATTATATTATTAACTGTGTATATATAAATGCATACATTTAATTAGGGGTTATTTCTGCCTCATGTTGCACATCAATGTAGGGACCAGGCCCTTGTGCATCAAAGGTTTAAGTAGTTAGTTTAGTAGTAGTCCTCAGTGTGCTTTGTGTCATGTTTTAATTCCTCGTGCCTCATATTTAAGGATGCACACATAAAATATCTCATTGAACTACACACACAGTGTATTAGATGTAATCCTTACTGTTCTCTTGGTTTCAGCTCTGCCTTTAAGTGTCCAGCTGCGATGCATTTGGCCTGTATCCCTCAAACCACCAAAATTACGTTTGAAACACTTGTTGAGACGGGCTCTGGCATCGACAGAACTGTGCAGTTAGTTTGGACTTTATCATTGTGTTTGGACTTGGAAGGGTTTCTTTAAAATTTTTAAAACCACAACGGGCCACAAAAACAACCTTTAAAGTTCTCGTTTTGTCACACGGTTGTCAAAGCCTTTCCTGGATGCTAATTCAAAGTGGCTAATTAAGAGTGAAAACAAAAAACGTACGGAAAACATTATTCTCTTGAATATAAGAAGATGATCTTTCCATTACAATGAATTGTAAAGAATAGTCTGCAAACTACCTTTTTAGTTTATGGTTTATTGATGTTTTTAAGACACTTCATTGCCCCCTAATGTCCCCTAATTTGGAGACCTAGGGGCCCCCCAAATAGCATAGTTGTTGACAACTAGCATCAACAGTTGGTTCTGTTTTGTTGTGTTTTCTCCTCCCCTTTTCTTTTTCAGCTGTGGCTGGTTTTCCTCAGTGAGGCAGATAGACAGACCTGCAGCCAATAGAGCTCATCAACCTGACTACAAAGACCTGCTCTACTCACCAACACTCTGACAGATAATTCAGTCCTGTTTGGTAGCACACTCTGGGTCTCTGTGTCAGAGATAGGTTTATGGGTTGAGAGGCTTATCTGCTTCTCCTCCATTTGTCCAGTTTATCTTCCAGGCTTCCTCCTGCTTCCAGGCAACACCCTGTTTCCACAGTCAGCTTGTTTTTGGTTAAATAAACACCTCTTTCATTTAAAATCACAGAGTCAGTCTCTGCTTGAACAAATCTTTAACAGAAATATCTGGCCAAGAGTCAAGAGATTCAAATAGTCCCTTCTGTCTCAAGGAGCATGTGTCTGTCAGCATGAGAAAGCTCTACAGGAGATCATGGCCCTGATCATAACCTGTCTACCAGTGTTAACCAGCTTCGTTGCCTCTTCTCAGACCACACTGTCTCCCACTGAACATGCTCTTTTTTCTAAATGACAACTTTTTGGTTGTCACCCATAGTTTGTAGCAGCATGCATATTAAAAAGCAATGTTATTTGACAAATTCGACAAAAAGGGTTGAATTCTTAATTCACTTTGAAGGAGGCTTCTCTGTTTCCAACATTATTTCCAAAAGGCTCAGGGTATTTATTAGGGGTGGGAGAAAAAAATTGTGTCTGAATTACAATTCAAATTTCAAATTGAAATTTTAAAAAATCTATTTTTTAAATGTTTTAAAAAAATAAAGTGCTGTCGTCGTACTAAAAAGACGGAACCCACCCGTGAGAGTTTGTGTGTCACCCGGACAGATTAGAGAGCACAGGGCAGAGGACAGCGTGAGCCATGGAAGAAAAAATACAATCTGAATCCCTTCCCTAGAGCCTTCGGGTTCTTAGTTGTCGGTTTTTATTGCTCTGTTAATATACAAGAATGCAAAAAGTGTCCTCTTAGCCCTAAAATTAGCAGCCTTAGCTTATATTATTAAATAATGCTGTTAATTGGAATTGCCTATATTTTTTAGCCATTGCGCAAAACCCCCTATTTTCTAAAGTGAAAGAGGTTTTCCTAATCAAATCGATTTCAGAGATTCAGAGATTTCAGAGAATAGCAGAGAATAATGCGTAGTAATTTGCTCCCATTTTAAAAGTCCTTTGATTAAATTACATATACTTTCTTATTCAAGATGCAACAACTTTGTATTTTTGTTGATCAGAAGGAACCTGTATTAGTCTAAAACATATTCTTACATGGAAAGTAACACTGAACACCTTTGGTAATAATCTGTTCATGTAAAGTCACACAGCTCACCTACTGCTTAATGCAATACAGTTTGTTACAGATTCTCCTTGCACTTTCATTATGCATAATTTCATTATGCATAAATTCAACATTGACCTGATTTATGCATGTAGCACGGATGCAGTACATGCTCTGAAGTCAATGGGCTGACTGTGGCTAATAATAGTGCACTTGATACAGAACACAGTATTATATGGAAGAACAACAGTAGTGTACGGGAAATAAATACTAAAACCTTCACAACAAAAAGTTCAATGGTTAAGGCAGGGATCCTGTGTGGTACAAGGATTCTGTGGGTTCTTCACCCAACTGTCCAAAGACATATGTATTATGGCATCAAGGCATTCTAGAATCCTTTATGACATTATTACATTCTAAGATCACTTATGACAACATGACATAGAAACTCTTATGACATTATGGCACTCTAGAATCCCTTATGACATCATGAAACTTCATTAATCAAACTCTTTTGACAGGGCATCTTAGAAACCATTATGACAACATAAGATTGTAGAAAGACTTATAACATCATTACATTCTAGAATCCCTTATGACAACATTACATTCTAGAGTTCCATATGACAACATTACATTCTAGAATCCTATTTGACAACATTACATTCTAGAATCCTTCATGACAACATTACATTGTAGAGTCCCATATCACAGCATTACATTCTAGAATCCCTTATGACAACATTACATTCAAGAATCCCATATGACAACATTACATTCTAGAATCCCTTATGACATTACATTCTAGAATCCCATATGACAATATTACATTCTAGACTCCCTTATGACAACATTACATTCTAGAATCCCTTATGACAACATTACATTCTAGAATCCCATATGACAACATTACAATCTAGAATCCCTTATGACAACATTACATTCTAGAATCCCTTATGACAACATTATATTCTAGACTCCCTTATGACAACATTACATTCTAGAATCCCTTATGACAACATTACATTCTAGAATCCCATATGACAACATTACAATCTAGAATCCCTTATGACAACATTACATTCTAGAATCCCATATGACAATATTACATTCTAGAATCCCATATGACAACATTACATTCTAGAATCCCATATGACAACATTACATTCTAGAATCCCTATATGACAACATTACAGTAGATCAGGGACGCTCAGTTTGCCATTTTTAGACTTCAGTCTTGGCTTGACATGAGCCTTCCATCCGGTCTTTGCCCCTGCAGACATCAGAATAGAGCAAATCGCATTATGGTTGGCCATACAGTTCCTTTTAAGGACCGGACAGAGGCTTATAATGTGTGCCAGGGTTTCTTTCGCCTGAACACATAGGCGGCACATCGCTGAGAGGCCTCTTCCCCTGAGGGTTGAGGCCAGGACCGGGAATGTGTTGGAGCACACCTGGAGCGCCATAATATATTCTGACTCAGTTAAGCCTGCTCTCCCAGGGTCATTTGGGGACTCCCATGCCTCCATCTTTGTAGCCACGATATATCTCATGTACCTTCAGTTTTAGTAGACCCTTGACAGGGTTGATTCGTACGCCCAGTTACCTGACCGAGTCTTCCAGTTTTATCATGTGCACTTTCTGGCCGTGAAGGAACCAGTCATTGCACTAATTGAATGTTATATTACGCCCTTCGGATCTGATGTAGAATCCATGGCACTTGTCCACATTGTCTTTGAAGCCTGTTAGGTATGTGAAGGCTTCTAGAATGTCCAGGTTCCTCTGCATGCCCTGCCAGGAGTCACTCAAGAGGACTAGGTCATCGGCAAAGGCCACGGTGGTGATGTTCTTGTCATTTCCGAACTCGAAGCCCTGTCCCTCCGACTCTAGTAAGTATAGTAGGGGGTCTAGAGACAAGTTAAATAGGAGTGGTGACAGGGGGTCACCTTGTTTGACCCCGGTCTTGATTTCAATGGTTTTGTAATGCCTTGACCGGTTTTGATTCTGGAGACACGTGTCTTACCATCCGGTCCACACATCGTCGTTTCACGCTTTCATTTATTAGTCGATGAGATACAGTGTCAAAGGTCTTAGCTAGGTCTATAAAGACCACAGCTAGTTGGCGCCTTCTCATTTTACAGTGTGTTAGGATGCCGTTTAGGACTAGTAGATTCTCAGCGCAGCCTGGAGTTGGCACAAAGCTGATGATGTAGCTCTCAGCCTTCGTGCAGGACGGGACCGCTTGCAGTTTAATCCTCGATTAGCTGGGGAATGCATTCCGAGACTTCGCTCCTCCTCAGGCAGCAGACACCGTACTACCTGTAAGAGAGGGAGGAGAGGGAGCCATTAGTGTTAGAGAATTTTGGGATCTATTGTAAGGTTGTGATGCCCTGAGCCTTGGGCTCTGTCAACAGATAGACTCAGACACCTGCAGATAACATGTCTCCAACCTCGAGCCTAATCAGCTGAATAACAACTGAATAACAACTCTTTGTTATTGTACTGTTTGCGTATTGACCTTCTATGAGGTTTTATAAACTCTGACCAATGAAAGCATGGCCAGACTTGAATGTTCAATACTACTCTGTGTTGACTGTTCAACTGTCTCCGGGCCTGTATGTGATGGTAATAAACTTCTCCTGTTTAAGACATCCAGACTCTCTTCAGTCCTTGTATGTGGTCTAATACTTTGAAGCTCTAAGGCAGTAACCCAATTCGCTTACAATATTGGTATCGTGAACAATGGAAATCTATATACAGCTGGACTGGTGAGTGCAAATTAATTTTTTCTCTTTTAAGAGAAGTGTTGCCTTACCAGAACCAGGCTTGACAGATAGATCCTATGTGTTGGAAAAATGGGTACAATACACAGTCCTTGAGCTATTGGTCACATATGTGTATTTAAATGTAAGTTTGAATTCAATTGGTTATGCAATTAAATGCTTGTTTAAAGTGATTGGCTAATTTTGGAGTTAACGTTGGTACCAGTATTCGGCTGAGGCCGTACTGGTTGCCTGTGAATTCATGAGAAAAGCTAAACATAATGAGCAGTATGAAGTACTGAAATTTGGACGTTCTGAGAGCTCTGGGTGAGCTTTCCAACACTGAATTCTGTTTCGATAACAGTTTCAAAGGCCAATGTAATTATTATTAAGGCGGTGTGTGAGCAAGAGTGAAAGCTGTGAGTACCGCAGTAATTACAGGCTTCACCATGTGAAAACCTTGGTGGATTGGCGTTGTATTTGGTGGTCATAGCACTCTGTAGTGAGATTGAGCACCGGTTTTGTTTTTCTTGAAACTATATGTCCAGGACTATAGCTAAAGAAGAGGCATGATAGTTGTTCTGTGAAGGGTCTTAATGTCTGGGGAGGGCCTAGGAAACTTCCTTAGAATCACTAATTCCCTGGTAGGCGCCTATTTCTTAAATTGTGCACGTGGGATACATTCAGGATAAAAGATTCTGAACTTGTATCTGGCTCTTGCTACCACTGTGGTAACTCTAATAAAAAGTGTTTAGAAGTTTTCAAGCAAACAATGGCTGATTATATTTCTGGATGCTGCAGTAGATTTTTGCCATAAATGTGTTATCTGTTATTTACTATATGTCCTATTAAGTGTCTTATGAAGTTCAAAGTTACTATGGGTTGGGTATTAACCACAGATTCCACCACACAATGTCTAGCTTAAGTCTTTAATGAACCAACTCACTAAGATCTAAACATCAGACACACATTTCTTCTTTCTCTACACCTGGTGCAAGGCCATACCTCTACACCTCTAACTTCATCATAGACATCAGCTTTAAAGCTACAGTCTGTAGACTAGCCTCAACTAGACCAAAACCCTCTCCTGTAGAGCACACACACAAGTAAAGGGCTTAATAATCCTGTGTTACGACGAGGTTAAGGCATGGGTGTGCACTCATGACCTTTAGAGCCCTATGGAATACTCCAGTCTCAACTTATTGAAGTTGAGCCTTGAAGAAGATTGTTTCACCTGAAGAGCCTGGACAAAATGGATTACTTGAAGATGAGTTAGGGAACTCGTCGTATCGGGCATAATAATCCTATGTTACGACGAGGTTAAGGCATGGGTGTGTACCCATGGCCTTTAGAGCCCTATGGAATACTTCTACACTGGAAATGTTTTGCCACATGGACTCTTTGCCCCACATTGCCCCTGGATCCTTGTCCCATTGCACTGATGCAGTCTCACTGCTCAGTGTGAAGAAATGGACTGTTCTTTAATTAATAATTTGATTAATTAATTTTAGTGATATAACTAATAATAATAATAACTACCTTCTTGTTTTAATCAATAGATACATTTTACTTTGTAATGGTTTATATAGAACAATTTAGCTAGCAATTTTGCTGTTGCACATTGTATATGCATTCACCACATTTTTGTAAATTGATTTTATTGTATTTGTTTTAATACCAAAAGTTAAATGTGCAAGAAAAAAGAAAATACACAGCTGTTGTAACTGTTCCTGAAAACATTTTCTGTAGTTCTTTCAAATAAACATGAATAACAGTTGCAGGTTTTATTTCAGTCACTTTATATTTTACTTCTTTATTTAATGTTCTTATTCTTACATCTTGGTTCTTGCTGATTCTAATTTTATTTTTGTTAAACACCACTTGCTATATTTCTACACATAACAGATGTGTTGAGGTTGTGCAGCACTGATGAACTGTACTGTGGACGTTTGAATACAAGGCATTGTTCTGACAAACCACACAAACTAATCTGCACTTTATTTAAGTTTAACTACTCTTATTTCACCCCAGATCAAAACCAAAACCCCTTCAGACCCAGACAGAGATTTGAACACTTTTGAGATTAAAACAAAACCAACAGTGAACGACCAACGTCACTAGACACTGACTGCATCAGTAAATAATGCCAGTGACATGAGGCCACCATTGGGATTTGAACCAGTCTTTTAGCTTCTGAGATGTTGGGGTATAGCTCAACTGGAGATACATGGACATCTGGACGTCAGGGGACCCCAACTTGAATATTTGTCTGAATACCAAAACTGACCAAATGAGGTGAAACACCGTAAGACAAAAAAAAAAAAAAAGTCTTGCTTTTTCTGTATATGTCACTCTTTTTTCCCTCTATATTTTAAAAGTAAAATCATCTTCAGACTCATTTCTTCTGGGTTTGTTTCTGGATCTTGACAGGAGGACTGTAAGGTTTAGAAAAGCAACCAAGAAACACTTAGACACACCTGCAGCCAATAGAGCTCATCAACCTGACTACAAAGACCTGGTCTACTCACCAACTCTGACAGATAATTCAGTCCTGTTTGATCGCACACTCTGGGTCTCAACTGGATCTGCAGCAAGATCTCAGATTAACTTCACAATTTAAATTTAGTGTGTCTAAATGTTTTCCAAGAATATATGTTACATTTTGAATAAACATAAATGTATATATGACGTTCTTTCTCTTTATTTATACAAAAGTAAAGTTCACAAACATAATTTTATTGTAACATTCACAGATGAACCACTGCATCAAAGATACACTTCTTTAGTCTGTGTTGAAGTTCTTCATAAATTAAACATGACAGACTCTTGTTGTGGCTCTCGTCCAACAGTGTGTGGAGTGGGCGGGGTTTTCTCCTCCGTCGTGACTTTGACTTCTTTGTATCCTCCTCAGAAGCCTCCTCCTCCGTCTCCTCTCCTCACTCCTCGGAGCAGCATTAAGACAGCACTAAAGATGGTGCACAGAGACTAACTACTTCAGGACCCAGTTCACCGGTTCGATCCCCAGCTCTGGCACATGTTTATACAACAACATGTCTGTTCAACACTGCCTGGCCTTCAGTGCTCTCAGGGAAGTGGTACTGAAATGAGGGGTCAGGAGGTGGGTTGAAGTTGTCCTCAGATTCTGTCCTGAGTCCCACCAAGTAATCTGCCAATGTGTCCATCCCAGGAATACCCCTCTCATCCACTATCTAAATGGAGTAGGAAAAAACAGTACCATTTGTTCAAATAAAGAATGACCTGTAACTCAAACATAACTGCAGTTCATGAAATGAGGATACACTAGATGTGCTGACAGTGCTTGTGTGGCTGACAGTGGATGTGTGTAATCCCTCTGTTCCAGTGAATGCTGTATCTCAAACATTTAATATTGAATATAGCAAAGTTGTTGGCATCTTCAGGGGGGTTAAGGAAAGGAAAAGCCCCGGCCCGGATGGAATTAGTGGGTGCATCCTCAAAAATTGTGCTGAACAATTAGCTGGCATTTTTTGTTTTATTTTCATGTGGTCCCTCGCGCTCCAGTGTGTTCCTAAAATTTGGAAAGAGTCCACCATTGTCCCGGTCCCCAAAAACAAATCTGCAAAAACTCCCAATGACTATAGGCCAGTGGCTCTAACGTCTGTAGTCATGAGGTTACTTGAGAAAATGGTGCAGTGTGAATCCAGTTTGCCTATAGATCAGGTAGGGGGGTTGCTGATGCACTTGGGACACTTTTAAACTTGATCTTAAAGCACTTGGACACTCCAGATTCTTTTACACGTTTGCTTTTTATTGATTTTACATCTGCTATCAACTGTATCCAGCCACATATTTTAGCTGAGAGACTGGCTAAGCACAACGTCAGTATCAACCTGATCTGCTGGCTGACAGACTTTCTGACCGACAGACCACAGTTTTTAGTTCCTGGCCCAAACTCTTTATGGCGTGTAGATGGTAACCATAAGCTCATAAGGTCTGCGATATTAGCAGATAAACAGTGCATCTTTCTGTAGATGCCTTAGGAACTGTTTTACAGTAAAGTTGTGCCTTTTTGTTTGTTTACAATTGTATGACAGATGGAGATTTGTTGTCCATGGCGGGGTGGATGGATTCAGTCGTTTAGTGGTCTACCTGAATGTGGCTGGCAACAATAGAGCTAACACGGGCTTACAGAGCTTCATCACTGCTGTTGAACAGTATGGACTGCCATCAAGGGTACGGTCTGATAAAGGTGGGGAGAATGCAGATGTAGCAGGAGCAGAGGTACCGACAGGAACTCTCACATCACAGGCAGAAGTGTCCATAATCAGCGGTAAATAAATATATGTTTGGCAACTAGGCTTCCACATCAAACGTACCTGTTGAATGTTCTGCATAGCTGTAGGATATATCTCACATAAATTCACACCTTGTCAATGTTATCCTTAACACAGAATAGAGAGGACTTCACCGGGTCTTCATTCCATTAATTCAGAGAAGCCTTGACTCTTTCAGAGATGCTTGGAACTTTCATGGTCTTAGAACAGAAAGGAATCAATCACCACAACAACTCTTGAGAGAATACAGAGAGCAAAGGTGGTTAAAGAAGACCTTTTAACACTTATTAAAAACTGTGTTCATCCATAGGATAAAATTATTGCAAAGTGTTGATCTTGGGTAGCTCAGAAGATATAGAAGTGTTTGTCACTGATCATCAACTGTTTGTCTTAAATGTTTCCCCTAAGGAGGGATTATGGAAGAAAATAAAGTGCTGCTGGTGATACTTAAATAAAACCTAGGTTATTTTATACTGAATAGGCAACATGTTTTCCTACATTTTTTATTTCTCGCTAACTAAATTTAACAAGATTAATCATGTTTATCTTCAATTTAGGTTTATGAAGACTATGCTATCGACTGGAATGGACCTCACAGTTGTCATGGAGGCTCTGTATCAGTCCCCGAGATTCAACTGGTACGTGAACTCTCAGATGAAGAGGTTGCCACTTTGCCAGTTCCCGGAGTTTCTTTAACTGATGCAATTGGTTCATACATGGAGACAGTGCAAGTTTTATCAAGAATCACAGAAGACTGATATGCAACCCAGGCTTTTTTATTTAGCATGCTAAATCAAAGCATGAACTGAACTGTTTGATTTCCTACAAAAAAGTTGTTTTACTTTAATGCCATGACTGGTCTGTACTGTTGTAAATAGAACTAGTTTACAGTGAAAGATGCAGAAGTGACTACAGTTTCAGTAAATGAAAAAATATCATACTGCATGGTATGTTAAATGTATTCGAAGACACTAAACTGGACCAATGAACAGTGCGTGCAATAACGTCTCGGGTTACATGTCTGTAACCCTGTTCCCCGATAAAGCGGGAACGAGATGCTGCGTAGCATACGCTATGGGAAACATTGTTTGTCGGACCGTTTGTGAAGCTCGTGTGTCAAACACGCCAAAGGGATTTGGCCTGCTTATATACCTTGTGCTCAATCAACAGCACCTGCGAGATTGGGCGCACCTGGTTGATTGGGCACAGGAGGTATAAAAGGCATGTGACTGGAACAGTCCCCAGATCTGTTTGTCTGAAGACCGCCCAGACACGCCCATAGGGGCGGCACTGCAAACGCAGCATCTCGTTCACGCTTTATCGGGGAACAGGGTTACAGACATGTAACCCGAGACGTTCCCCTTCAAAAGCTAAACTTCGATGCTGCGTAGCATACGCTATGGGAACAAGAATACCAACGCCGCCGTCCCTAAAGTGTCTGGACCCCAAGGTAGTGTATCGTGTGCACTAAGACCCAGGAGACTCAAACACAACTGTGGGATAAAGACTCAAGGACATGAGATCCGGAGTCATATGAACATCCAAACTATAAAATTTGATAAAAGTGTGCGGAGAGGACCAGCCCGCCGCATCACAGATTAGTTGCAGAGGTACCCCCTTTGCCAGAGCCAAGGAGGAGCCCACCCCTCTAGTTGAATGAGCTCTGACACCTATAGGCTGGGGCTGACCACACGCCTCATAGGCCAGAGCAATAGCATCCCTCACCCAACGTGACAGTCTGCTTAATGGCCGCAGCCCCCCGCTGACGGCCCCCGTAACACAAAAAGAGCTGCTCGGACTTGCTCCACTGTTCCGTGTGGCGGACATAAGTCCGAAGCGCACGTACTGGACACAGTAAATAAAACTTCTCCTGCTCCGGCGTAGTAAACTGCGGAGGACAGAAAGCTTCAAGAATAACGGGATTTTGAGCAGAAAAGGGAACTTTAGGGAGATAATTAGGGTGAGGATGCAATAAAACTTTGACCAGGCCCGGGGCAAAATCTAAACAGGACGGTGACACCTATAGAGCCTGCAAATCCCCAATCCTCTTAAGAGAGGTAATGGCCATGAGAAAAACCAACTTTAAAGTCAGAAACCTGGCAGGTGCTGACTCCAGTGGTTCAAAAGGGGCAGCCACCAGGCCCTCAAGAACAACAGCCAGGTCCCAGGAAGGGACAGTCATTCTAGCAGGCGGCCTCAGCCGCTTAGCCCCTCAAATAAAGCGGGCAACCAGTGGGTGCCTCCCAACCGCCACCCCATTCATCAGAGCGTGGCTAGCTGAAATAGCGGCCACAAAAACCCTGAGTGTACCTGGTTGAGCGCCCGAAGACAATTTATCCTGCAGAAACTCCAGCACTGAAACAATCTGGCAGTGAACAGGGTCTGCATGGTGCGTAACGCACCTGGCTTCAAATACATGCCATTTGAGAGCATAACATCGCCTAGTAGAGGGAGCTCTAGCACTCAAAATAGTATTAATGACAGGGGCCGGGAGTCCCACTTCCCTCAATTGGTCCCCCGCAGGGGCCAGACATACAGATTCCAGAGCTCTGGCCGGGGATGAAACACAGTCCCCTGCGCCTGAGAGAGGAGATCCCTCCTGGATGGAATCGGTCAAGGCGAGCCGTCGAGGAGAGCTATTATGTCTGAAAACCATATTCTGGTCGGCCAACAGGGCACTATTAACAGGAGACAAGACCCGTGTTGACGGACCTTCGCCAGGACTCCCGGGAGGAGAGGAATTGGGGGAAACGCGTAAAGACGCACGTCGGGTCACACATGCACCATTGCGTCCAGACCCAGAGGAGCTGGAGGAGTCAGAGAGAAACAGAGGGGACATTGTGCAGTCTCCACCGAGGCAAAGAGGTCCACCTCCGCTTTGTAAAACTTCTCCCAAATCTGATTCACTATGTCGGGGTGAAGTCTCCACTCCCCGTGCGTCACAGCCTGTCTGGACGGCCTGTCTAAATCGTTCTTAATGAGAGGAACTTGTCCTGAGCCCAGAGCAGTAGCTGCCGCGCTAGCTCGTTCAAGCGGTGCGAACGCAGTCCGCCCTGATGATTTATATACGAGACCACCGTTGTGCTGTCCACGCGCACCAGAACATGGTAACCCCTGAGCTGAAGGAGGAAGTATTTCAGAGCCAGAAACACAGCCTTCATCTCGAGGAAATTGATGTGCCACGCGAGATGATGGCCCCCCCATAAACCCTGAGCTGGTCGGCCGTCTAGGACCGCACCCCAGCCCGTAAGAGATGCGTCTGTCGTTAGCATTTTGCGACAACAACATGGACCTAGAGTGGGACCCAGAGTGAGAAACTGGGGTCTGAACCACATAGACAGGGTACGAAGCCCGCGGCGCGTAACCCTTATTCGTGCCAGGGGATTGGCTCTCGGATGAAATCCCCTGGCCCGAAGCCACAGCTGAAACGGTCTCATGTGCAAAAGGCCCAAAGGAACCACTGTGGACGCAGCTGCCATGAGACCCAAAATTCTCTGAAAAGAGCGCATAGTGACCCGCTGGCCTAGCCTGACTTCTCCCAGTGCTCTCAATATGAACTCCACATGAGCAGGAGACAGATGTGCCTGCATTCGGCGGAGTCCCAAACCACGCCCAGATACGTGGTTCTCTGGGCAGGAGTGAGAACACTCTTCTTGGTATTGAGTCTCAGCCCCAGAAATTCGAGATGAGTCAGTACAATGTCCCGATGACGTAGGGCCAACTCTCGAGACTGAGCCAGAATGAGCCAGTCGTCTATATAATTCAAAATGCAGATGCCCTGGAGCCGCAGAGGGGCCAGAGCAGCATCCATACATTTTGTATAAGTCCGGGGTGACAAGGCTAGACCAAATGGCAGGACCCGATATTGGTAAGCTTCCCCCCCGACAGCGAACCTGAGAAACTTCCTGTGCCGTGGCAGTATTTCTATGTGAAAATACGCGTCTTTCAGATCTATGGTGATAAACCAATCGCCTGACTGGATCTGGGACACAATCATTTTCATAGTTAACATTTTGAATTTGAGTGCCCTCAGGAAGCAGTTCAGACCGCGCAGATCCAATATTGGGCGTAATCCCCCGTCTTTTTTGGGAACCAGGAAATAACGGCTGTAATAACCGGACTGCATGTCTGCAGGAGGGATGCGCTCTATGGCCCCTTTGTCCAGCAGAACCTGCAGTTCCTGAGTCAGCACATGCGCCTGCTCCGCTCCAACGGAAGTGGAAACCACGCCATTGAAGCGCGGCGGCCGACGCACAAACTGAATCCTGTAACCCCCCGCAACGGTCCTGAGCACCCAAGGGGAGGTGTGTGGCAGGGATGCCCAGGCTGCCAGACTCTCCGAGAGAGGCACTAACAGTGACACGTCGTCTGATGGGGAGGGGGTGGGGGTTACGGGGGGGGATGGGCCTGTTAACACGCCGGGGACCGCTGCACCCCGAAACGCCGGTGGCGGCGGGGAAAGAACAACGGGCCCCGGAGGCTGAATACTCAAGCACCCTTCGCGGGGGGAGTGGGGGGGCTCTCCTTCTGAGCGGCACGACGGGAAAAGGCTGGACCTGGCTGGGACCGAGTGGCCGACGGTCCCGGGACCTGAGCGTGGGGGAGGAACCTCACAAACGCTTCCTCATAGCGCTTGGCCTCCCTAAATCTCATTGCGACGGTATCAACAGCGTCGCCAAAGAGACCAGAGGGGGAGACCGGGGCATCAAGGAGGAAGGCACGGTCCTTCTCCTTAATGCCCGTGAGGTTCAGCCACAGATGCCTCTCCGTGGCAACAAGCGCGGCCATAGAGCGGCCGATGGCACGTGCTGTCTGCTTGGTCGCACGGAGAGACAGATCTGTGTCTCGGCGGAGCTCTAAAAACGCCTCTTGATGTAAAGACCCCCCCGCGCTCAGACCCTGCAGCAGGTCAGCCTGATACGCCTGTAACACAGTCATAGTGTGCAGCGCAGCACCAGCCTGACCCGCTGCTTGAAACGCCTTCCCCACCAGCGATGACGTCACACGGCACGGCTTGGAGGGGAGGGTCGTTCTCCGCAAGGAGGACGATGCGCCAGGTGAGAGGTAGCCCGCAAGCGCCTCCTCAACCTGAGGCATCGCTCCATAGCCCCGTGTTTCTGCCCCGTCAATAGCTGAATAGGTCAGCGTTGAGGGAACAAAAACACGCGCTGAATATGGGCGATTCGCCGAAAAAGGGGAGAGGCCGCCGCTGAGGTCTCCCCTTTCGGCCACTCGACAGAAACCTGTCGTCTAAACGCGAGCGCTTGAGGGAGCCCTGGCCCTGCGGCCAGTCGAGACTGAGCCGCTCCACTGCCCTGGTGACAACCCCGAGCAGCTCCTCAAACTCCACCTCAGAGCGAGAGGAGCGCTGCGAGGCAGTGGCAGAGGGGGCCAGGGAGGAGGAGTCATCAGACCCATGCCCGGCGGCAACATGGGCCTCGTCTGGTGGAAGCGCAAGGGACAGAGGGCTCTCTGATCCCGGCGCCTCCGCCAGCTCCACACGCGATCCCCAGGACCTAAGCGGGGAAGTGTCGTCTCCCCTTTGAAAGAAGGCGAGACGCGCACGCAAGACCTTCATTGACAATAGGTCGCAGTGCTCACACTCCCCCGCTAGCCCTAGGGCCGCGTGTTCCTCCCCCAAGCACTGGAAGCAAAACACATGTAAATCATCCTCTGCCAGCTGTCTCTGACAGGGAGGAATGCACTTTCTGACGTGTTCACTTCCCATTTTCTTTCTCTTTATTTATTATTTCAATATCACACACCAAGAGCTCTGTACACACAGCGGTCTGAAGACAAACAGATCTGGGGACTGTTCCAGTCACGTGCCTTTTATACCTCCTGTGCCCAATCAACCAGGTGCGCCCAATCTCGCAGGAGCTGTTGATTGAGCACAAGGTATATAAGCAGGCCAAATCCCTTCGGCGTGTTTGACACACGAGCTTCACAAACGGTCCGACAAACAATGTTTCCCATAGCGTATGCTACGCAGCATCGAAGTTTAGCTTTTGAAGGGGAACATCTTTTCCTGTGAAGATTTAAACAAGTCCAAATCCAGTGTGTGCACTATTTATAGCAGAAACAAATGCTTCCTTAAAGTCCATCTAGGTTTTAAAATGAGCTGGAAGCTTTAATGTTTCAAAGCATGTGGATGACGTAGGAAGGGCTCCCCCAGAAATCTCCACTTTCAGTTCAGGAGGAAGCATCTCCCAGCCAACCCAGAATGTCAGCAGCTGGGCCAGTGTACCTGAAGAAGCTAAAGAGTCATAAAATAGATTAAAGAAAACATTTAATTCATGGTTCAAGATATTAAACTACAACTGTTTAAATCCCTATGCATTTCACACATGTGTAAACAAATCAATACATTAGCCAAATAAGGTGTTTATACCAGTTTTAATGAACATCCTTAGAAAGCCATTGATGCGGCACTTGGATTCGATGTCATATTCTTCATCATGACTATCCTCCACTGGCCATGTCATTTTTTCTAGAAGCATCTTGAAGAACAATTTAATTATATTATAAGGAGAACTTTTTTTAAGTCAGTGCTGGTGAAGGCATATGAAGATTACCATATTGATAAATGGAAAATCATTACAATTTTACTAATTACAAAATAATTAGTATTTGCAATTTTATCAGGTATAGTCACAAAAATATCATTAAACAACTGACTTACATGGGGTGTGAGCTGCATTTCAGCCATTTTTGGGAAAAGAAGCGGTACAACATCTGGCCTAGATGTCATCAGAGGCCACACCATCACATCTTTAAGTCCCTTTCTCAACTGTTTAATTTGACGCATGGTCCTCCCAATGACCTAACAAACAGACCCAACCTATATCACAGACCAAAATATCCACATCCCAAATTCTACAAAAGTTGGAACAGTAGGGAAAATGTTTCTGTTTTTCAAAAACAAGCATGAATTTCACCACTAAAATCCCACCAGTGCACCAGTGTGCAAACGAAAAGTTAAACAGCAGTTTTTAATGTTAGAATAAACAACTACATACCTCTACTTTGGGCCTTTTTTTCCTCCTCTTTTCTCCACTTTCTGAAAGCAGCACCTGATGGCTTGGACAGCCTTTTCATGATAAAAATGTGTCAAATTACTTGTTTATTTAGGGACCGCTGCTGTGATGCGCGTCAACAATACGTCCATCCCCCCGCTTCCACCGTAAACTGGGTCAGTCAGGTTCAGGCCGGCCAGGTCCAGAGCCGGCTTTAGGCATAGGCCATCTAGGCGGTTGCCTAGGGCGCCATCTGCTGGAGGGGGCGCCCAGCTGCACCCCTCCAAAAAAAATAAATAAAAATAAGTATATATTTTAGATAAATAACAAATAATTAAAAATAAAGTGAATGGTGTTATTTCTTCTTTGTACTCTAATATGAAAAAAAAAATCCTAACGACTTCTGACTGACCTGATGTTTGGATGGAGAATCTTTACGGCCTCAGCGATTGGTGTATATTTGGATTCCTTGCATGCAGCCATATTCTCCAGTGTCCGAGGGTCCTTCTCGAAACATATGGCCACATCTATCACCAGGGCTTTGTCACCCTTGACCAGGAGGAGGTCCGGGACACCGATCTTGCCGTCGCTGTAGGTTAATCTGGGCTCCACGTAAGGTTTCCAGCCTGCCATCCTACCCACGAAAGCCAACGATGAGCAGATACGGTTATGATTGGCCATCCTGTATCGCTTGAGGATCGGGCAGAGACTGACAATATGCGGTAAGGTTTCTTTCGCCTGTTGGCTTAGGCAAAATGTGGTGGATGAGTCCTTCCCCTTGAGGACGGAGGCTAGGACTGGAAAAGTATTGGACCGCAGCTGGAGCGCCAGGATGTACTCAGCCTCAGTCAAGTCGGCTCTTTTGGGGTCTCTGCACCAGTAGTTTGAAATTTTATCGCTCTAAATGCTCTTATGCCCAATCCATGGGA
>JAWCTZ010000312.1:0-5000 GCA_036850595.1 Rhyacichthys aspro | reverse complement strand
ATAAACATGTGCCAGAGCTGGGGATCGAACTGGTGAACTGGGTCCTGAAGTAGTTAGTCTCTGTGCACCATCTTTAGTGCTGTCTTAATGCTGCTCCGAGGAGTGAGGAGAGGAGACGGAGGAGGAGGCTTCTGAGGAGGATACAAAGAAGTCAAAGTCACGACGGAGGAGAAAACCCCGCCCACTCCACACACTGTTGGACGAGAGCCACAACAAGAGTCTGTCATGTTTAATTTATGAAGAACTTCAACACAGACTAAAGAAGTGTATCTTTGATGCAGTGGTTCATCTGTGAATGTTACAATAAAATTATGTTTGTGAACTTTACTTTTGTATAAATAAAGAGAAAGAACGTCATATATACATTTATGTTTATTCAAAATGTAACATATATTCTTGGAAAACATTTAGACACACTAAATTTAAATTGTGAAGTTAATCTGAGATCTTGCTGCAGATCCAGTTGAGACCCAGAGTGTGCGATCAAACAGGACTGAATTATCTGTCAGAGTTGGTGAGTAGACCAGGTCTTTGTAGTCAGGTTGATGAGCTCTATTGGCTGCAGGTGTGTCTAAGTGTTTCTTGGTTGCTTTTCTAAACCTTACAGTCCTCCTGTCAAGATCCAGAAACAAACCCAGAAGAAATGAGTCTGAAGATGATTTTACTTTTAAAATATAGAGGGGAAAAAAGAGTGACATATACAGAAAAAAGCAATACTTTTTTTTTTTCTTTTTTTTTTTAACATGTCTTACGGTGTTTCACCTCATTTGGTCAGTTTTGGTATTCAGACAAATATTCAAGTTGATGTCCAGATGTCCCATGTATCTCCAGTTGAGCTATACCCCAACATCTCAGAAGCTAAAAGACAATTCAAATCCCAATGGTGGCCTCATGTCACTGGCATTATTTACTGATGCAGTCAGTGTCTAGTGACGTTGGTCGTTCACTGTTGGTTTTGTTTTAATCTCAAAAGTGTTCAAATCTCTGTCTGGGTCTGAAGGGGTTTTGGTTTTGATCTGGGGTGAAATAAGAGTAGTTAAACTTAAATAAAGTGCAGATTAGTTTGTGTGGTTTGTCAGAACAATGCCTTGTATTCAAACATCCACAGTACAGTTCATCAGTGCTGCACAACCTCAACACATCTGTTATGTGCAGAAATATAGCAAGTGATGTTTAACAAAAATAAAATTAGAATCAGCAAGACCCAAGATGTAAGAATGAGAACATTAAATAAAGAAGTAAAAGATAAAGTGACTGAAATAAAACCTGCAACTGTTATTCTTGTTTATTTGAAAGAACTACAGAAAATGTTTTCAGGAACAGTTACAACAGCTGTGTATTTTCTTTTTTCTTGCACATTTAACTTTTAGTATTAAAACAAATACAATAAAATCAATTTACAAAAATGTGGTGAATGCTCAAATTTGATTAAATAAAATAAGTTGCTGAATGCATATACAATGTGCAACAGCAAAATTGCTAGCTAAATTGTTCTATATAAACCATTACAAAGTAAAATGTATCTATTGATTAAAACAAGAAGGCAGTTATTATTATTATTAGTTATATCACTAAAATTAATTAATCAAATTATTAATTAAAGAACAGTCCATTTCTTCACACTGAGCAGTGAGACTGCATCAGTGCAATGGGACAAGGATCCAGGGGCAATGTGGGGCAAAAAGTCCATGTGGCAAAACATTTCCAGTGTAGAAGTATTCCATAGGGCTCTAAAGGCCATGGGTACACACCCATGCCTTAACCTCATCGTAACATAGGATTATTATGCCCGATACGACGAGTTCCCTAACTCATCTTCAAGTAATCCATTTTGTCCAGGCTCTTCAGGTGAAACAATCTTCTTCAAGGCTCAACTTCAATAAGTTGAGACTGGAGTATTCCATAGGGCTCTAAAGGTCATGAGTGCACACCCATGCCTTAACCTCGTCGTAACACAGGATTATTAAGCCCTTTACTTGTGTGTGTGCTCTACAGGAGAGGGTTTTGGTCTAGTTGAGGCTAGTCTACAGACTGTAGCTTTAAAGCTGATGTCTATGATGAAGTTAGAGGTGTAGAGGTATGGCCTTGCACCAGGTGTAGAGAAAGAAGAAATGTGTGTCTGATGTTTAGATCTTAGTGAGTTGGTTCATTAAAGACTTAAGCTAGACATTGTGTGGTGGAATCTGTGGTTAATACCCAACCCATAGTAACTTTGAACTTCATAAGACACTTAATAGGACATATAGTAAATAACAGATAACACATTTATGGCAAAAATCTACTGCAGCATCCAGAAATATAATCAGCCATTGTTTGCTTGAAAACTTCTAAACACTTTTTATTAGAGTTACCACAGTGGTAGCAAGAGCCAGATACAAGTTCAGAATCTTTTATCCTGAATGTATCCCACGTGCACAATTTAAGAAATAGGCGCCTACCAGGGAATTAGTGATTCTAAGGAAGTTTCCTAGGCCCTCCCCAGACATTAAGACCCTTCACAGAACAACTATCATGCCTCTTCTTTAGCTATAGTCCTGGACATATAGTTTCAAGAAAAACAAAACCGGTGCTCAATCTCACTACAGAGTGCTATGACCACCAAATACAACGCCAATCCACCAAGGTTTTCACATCAGCCTGTAATTACTGCGGTACTCACAGCTTTCACTCTTGCTCACACACCGCCTTAATAACAATTACATTGGCCTTTGAAACTGTTATCGAAACAGAATTCAGTGTTGGAAAGCTCACCCAGAGCTCTCAGTACGTCCAAATTTCAGTACTTCATACTGCTCATTATGTTTAGCTTTTCTCATGAATTCACAGGCAACCAGTACGGCCTCAGCCGAATACTGGTACCAACGTTAACTCCAAAATTAGCCAATCACTTTAAACAAGCATTTAATTGCATAACCAATTGAATTCAAACTTACATTTAAATTCACATATGTGACCAATAGCTCAAGGACTGTGTATTGTACCCATTTTTCCAACACATAGGATCTATCTGTCAAGCCTGGTTCTGGTAAGGCAACACTTCTCTTAAAAGAGAAAAAATTAATTTGCACTCACCAGTCCAGCTGTATATAGATTTCCATTGTTCACGATGCCAATATTGTAAGAGAATTGGGTTACTGCCTTAGAGCTTCAAAGTATTGGACCACATAAAAGGACTGAAGAGAGTCTGGATGTCTTAAGCAGGAGAAGTTTATTACCATCAAATACAGGCCCGGAGACAGTTGAACAGTCAACACAGAGTAGTATTGAACATTCAAGTCTGGCTATGCTTTCATTGGTCAGAGTTTATAATACCTCATAGAAGGTCAATACGCAAACAGTACAATAACAAAGAGTTGTTATTCAGTTGTTATTCAGCTGATTAGGCTCGAGGTTGGAGACATGTTATCTGCAGGTGTCTGAGTCTATCTGTTGACAGAGCCCAAGGCTCAGGGCATCACAACCTTACAATAGATCCCAAAATTCTCTAACACTAATGGCTCCCTCTCCTCCCTCTCTTACAGGTAGTACGGTGTCCGCTGCCTGAGGAGGAGCGAAGTCTCGGAATGCATTCCCCAGCTAATCGAGGATTAAACTGCAAGCGGTCCCGTCCTGCACGAAGGCTGAGAGCTACATTATCGGCTCCTCGGACCCCCCCAGCTGTCTAAACCGGATGTTGTATCCTCTGCGGGACACCGGTTCCGTAGTGCTTTAAAGGCCATTTACGCAATCGGCCACCTGCCTCAGAAGCACATTATTGACCGGGAGCTGCGGACCCTCACTAAGCATATCCACAGGAGACTTTGTGTGGGAGTCTCCCCTTCGAGATGTGCCCCCGACAGGTGAATCGCAAAATAACAAAAACTAAGAGCAAACCCTCTGCTTACAGGGCGTTGCAACGACTATGGCTTAAGAATCGAAATCTCGCTGCTTCTACAATCCTTGATAACTCCCTGGTGACAGTCCAATGCCCGTTCACACCCCAGGAAGTATCAAAAACATACCAAGAAATCTGGGAGGCCTCTAATGAATATTGGGGCCTGGGTCAGTTTGCCAAACTCCTTCTGGCAGACAATACACCCTTTGGTCACCCAATTTCACCATCTGAGATGATCATGACCATCAAACGGATGAAAGTCTCCAGTAGCCCCAGACCTGACGGGACAAAAAGATCCCACTTACTACTTTTCGACCGCAAAGGGGAAAAATTAGCGGCAATCTTCAACCACATGCTAGCTAAAAGACACATGCCACTATGCCTCAAACGAAGCAGGACGACCCTCATCCCAAAGACCAATGAGGAGTCTAAACTCAGAGACATAAAGAACTGGAGGCTGATCACCCTGAGCTCGGTTATTCTCTGGACTCATCCTGGCTAAACGACTGGGCGAAGCATGTAAGCCGCATCCCAGGCAAAAGGGATTTGTGCCAACTCCAGGCTGCGCTGAGAATCTACTAGTCCTAAACGGCATCCTAACACACTGTAAAATGAGAAGGCGCCAACTAGCTGTGGTCTTTATAGACCTAGCTAAGACCTTTGACACTGTATCTCATCGACTAATAAATGAAAGCTTGAAACGACGCTGTGGACCGGATGGTAAGACACGTGTCTCCAGAATCAAAACCGGTCAAGGCATTACAAAACCTATTGAAATCAAGACTGGGTCAAACAAGGTGACCCCTGTCACCACTCCTATTTAACTTGTCTCTAGACCCCTACTATACTTACTAGACTCGGAGGGACAGGGCTTCGAGTTCGGAAATGACAAGAACATCACCACCGTGGCCTTTGCCGATGACCTAGTCCTCTTGAGTGACTCCTGGCAGGGCATGCAGAGGAACCTGGACATTCTAGAAGCCTTCACATACCTAACAGGCTTCAAAGACAATGTGGACAAGTGCCATGGATTCTACATCAGATCTGAAGGGCGTAATATAACATTCAATAAGTGCAATGACTGGTCCCTTCACGGCCAGAAAGTGCACATGATAAAACTGGAAGA
>JAWCTZ010000311.1:0-48758 GCA_036850595.1 Rhyacichthys aspro | reverse complement strand
GGTTTCCAAAATAGTTTCTGGAGGTTTTTTTTTTCATTGACAGCAAACAAAACAAGAATTGTATTGGTGCATTTGAACCCACTAAGTAACTAAAAAGCTTCAAAGAACCATGACATTTGGAAAGATTATGGACCTTTTCATAACATTAAGATAGCATTTGGATGCACATGATTCCAGTGAAGCTACAGCCTCAGGTTAAATGGAAATGCTGTTTATTTTTGTTTTGTTTTATTTTTACTGATATTTGTTGGGACATGAAACTGGAACATTTCATTAGAATAGTTCAAACATATAGCAGCAGTCAACCAAAGAAAAGAGGCTGATGACTGACCAAACTCTCGCACCACAGATCGACTGCTGATGATGACGTCACATAACATCCCATAAACAACCGGTACGCAATGGATTTGTAGAGTTTTCGGCTATTACGCATAATCTACTATATAACTGAGCATCCTTTCCACCACAGACAAAACTGGTGATAGAAAAAAAGGGGAAACACAGTCACATGCACTGCTTCTGGGTCTCATCTCAACTCAGGGCATTAGGTAACCTCCCAACAACACCAAGACCTAACCACTGTCTCCTCTGATCAGGGTTAACATACTGTAACTGTCAGCTACACCTCATTTTAAATCCAGATTGTTCAGAAAGTCTTTTGTGTGAGAAGTCATGATTAGTGAATAAAATAATAAAATCTCAAACATGGGAATGGGCTGATTTTCAGACTGAACAACCTGAACAGAAGAGCAGGCGACATTTAGTTATTTACCTGGCTCTGGGATTAGCTCCAGATTAGGCTCTAATCCAGCGTTAAATATTATGTTTGCCTCACACACTTATTGTTGTTAATTTCTTTTGAAGTTTTGATTTCATTTCAGGGCAGACTTTTCAAGCCAGTAAGATCAGAATTATTACTACAAAAATGGACATATAGACACATTACTTGTGAACTAGTTTCTAGCTGCTTCTCTACACTGTCAATAACCATGATGAAATGAAGCAACCAAAGTGCATAATTTATCAAAGACTTGGACATTGATCATAATGGCTGTCAATGCATTGACACAAATACTGCTTCTTTCATCCAGTTTCGCAATAGTTTCATTTCACTCTTTGAAGGCAACTCCAACTTCTGAGTCATGATCACTTTGGAAAGAAGCATGTATTTGGATTTTTAGATTATAGTATTATAGTATATAGTCTCAAATCAAATGCCCCTTGTGTACATGCACGAGCCTTCCTTATAAAAGAACGTCATGTGTGAACAATGCAAACAGACCAGAGCAGAGTGATGTTGATGACTTGACTTAATATATGTTTGAATATTGTCTTTGTCTATAATGAAGGTTTAGCTGTTTTAGCGATGCTGTTTTAAATGCTTGTATAAATAGTAGAGCTGAATAAAGAGCCCCTGACTAATGTTCTCTACCCACTCACTAACAGACACATCTGCATTCAGTTAACACTTACTTTACTGGATATGCATTGCCTGCTTATTAGATTAGGTCCCAGCTTCTCAGTCGTGTCATGTCTTGGCTGATACATAGAAAGGACACTGTAGTTCTGCTCATTCATGTTGGATCTTATCTTTTCCTTCAACATAATTCATTCCATTGCCTCCTGTTTTGTATTAAACTTTCACGTGAATAGATTTTTCATTTCCAGCCCAAGGGCATAGGGCCATTTCTATTCCACTAATGTTAACCCAGCCATGACCAACTTCAACAATCTGTGTTCAGACGATGCTCAGACTTCTACAGACACTCCTTCATTCTGCTATCTTTCACAAGACCATCCCTTCAGTTCAAGACGTATGAGGCTATCTTTGGCTCAGACTGACAGCTCTGAACTGAAAATGGGATCGACTCCATTAGGTTTCCAGTAATGCCACATTCAGTGAAAATGTTTCAGTTTTATATGAGGTGTAATTAAAATGCTATCTTCTGGTTATGAGATGGCTAAAAAGGTTGTTTTTATTGTTTCTGTGTTGCATCTGATAAAACACTTGCAACAAACCGGCATGTCAACAGGGGGCAATTGAAACAAATATAACTGTGCACTGCACTGCAATATTAAAAAGTTAAGATAAGACTTTCAAATTTTGTTTGGTTTTGTAGATTGTAGTGTGGGGCGCTGGACTCAAATGCACAACAGAAAGTTGAATAAATACTTTATTGAAGAGAAGCTGGTAAGAGCTGGACTGGAGGACTGCAACAAGAGGAAATAGGAGGGAACTGGATGGAAGGAGTGGAGCGAGGTGACGCTGGCAGGGAGTAGGACAAAGGGCTGTGGCTGCCTTTACAATGGGTTGATTGCATTGGGTTGAAGGTGTGACAGATGAGGGACAGGAGGGAGCAAAAAACTGCAGTGGTATTAATGGATTACGACGATTAGTCACACTCACAACTAAATGATCAGGGACAGAATTAGGTCCCACAATGAGAACAGTTGAGAACAATATCGGGATTGGATTGCCTTAAAAAAGACAGTACGCTTTCCTTGATACACGATATTGCACAGTTTTTAGCCTAGTTTCCTTTCCAATGGAAACTCAGTTTGTTGTCCTTCCTTTCGCCTGTTAGTGCAAACTTCTGAGGTCCTTGAGATGGCAAATTTAACCAAGATCTGCTGCAATAGATCCTTCTTGAATCTATTCTGCAGTATATATTCACTGAGTGTTGAGACATATGGACAAACAGAAGGCAGATTAGACATTGGAACAAAAAAACTAAGCATTCTGTTTCCTAAAGTTTGTCAGCACAGCATCGAGCCAGTGATTTAGAAATCCAAAACTCCGAGTCTGTCAATCTTCCCTGCAGCCATCCAGACATCTGTCAGAATAGAAACAGCCAGACTCAGGTAACAGTGAGAGCCAGTCCATCAGGGAGGCAGCCACACAATCAGACACAGAGCCGAGGCTTGAATTAGCAGCGTCTGTCACATCGGAGCAGGTCAGATGAGCCCAGAGTGATGCCTATTAGCTCTATCTGTGAGTCCCAGGCCTTAACACACACAGACGGGTAGTGTTTATTGTCAAAGTCTGTTCCCACAAATCCACTTCCCACTTCTTTTCCTTCTCCACTTCTTGCAACGTATCTTAATTATTTTGATAGCATTGATTTTGATTGGATTTCGGTCAGATATCCAGAGACAGTACCAACAGAATAAAGTCTATCTGGATGGTATTGAGTAGACCAATCAGAAAAATAAAACATCACAAAAAGCCCGCCAAATTTGATATAAAGAAATACAATAGCGCCAACAGGATTTCTGCAAATGATTGAATCTGTGGGTCATAATAATAAAGCTTCAGCAGAACATTGAAGTGGAGTGTGAATGAAGCAAGCCTCAATGGAAAACTATGGGTTAAATGCCCACTTACACAGCATCCCTTGAACACGCAGAGTTACCAGAGGAAAAGACAAACTACAGCACAAACATAATTCACCTAAGTTTGACTTGCAAGCAGGGAGAAGAGTAATACTAATATGGAACCATGGACACAGAAAACTGTGAGACACCTTCTGATAGCTGGAGGTGAGTGTTACTGTCACAAAGTGAACCGAGGTGCATCAAAGACAATAGACACTGTCTGCTTATATTTTACAATAACAGATACAGATTCAGAACAAAATACGAAACTGGAATAACATAAAAATAAATCATAAAAATTCTCCTCAAACATTAGACTGTTGGAAAAAAGTATTGAACAAAACATATTAAAGATATATACAGTGGATTAAAAGTATATATAGTGAATTTTTCCTTTTTTTTTCCAACTTTATTCCAGACTCATGGTCCAAACATAAAGCTTATCTTTGTAAAATAGGAGTACATCATTAATGTTCAATATTTAAACAATGTCGTACAACCTTTTGACCTCAGGAACATACAGAATTTCTCGGACCCGTTAAAATAATATCTTTCTTGTGAACATGGCTTTAACCCGACGGATTTACAACTTTGAAGGACCTTTCCTGACGAAAGACATGATCTGTGCTTAGCATGGATGGTGCCACTATAAATTATGAGCCTCATCCCTACATTCCTTTACAAAAGACCAAGCTTGAATAAACATGGAAGGATCAACTTAAAAGACTTAAAAGTTGCTCATTAATGAATAAAAACTTTTACCTTGTTGAACTAAAGACCTTTATATCTCCTGTTTATGTTGTCAGTGTGAATACATGCACATACATCCTAAAGAAATGTATGTACATATGAATATTCTAAAGGACTATGATTATTGACCATAGAAACATTGTTTTATGTTTAAATGCACTGTGTTATTGGAACCATATGTTGTTGATACATTTGGGAATAAATGAGTGTTTAATTGTTCCACAATATTTGAAGGTGGTAATATGAAGATCATCTTTAACTCCCTCCTAGTTGGACAAAGAAACTCTTCCATTGCATAGACAAGCCTCTCTATGTTCCAAAAAGATAAACAATTTTGAGGGTGTTGGCACCTCAGAGTTCTTGTTCACCTCATGTTGTTCAGTTCAGCACAGTTGTTCAGTTCTTCTTCAGTTTTTGAGTTTTCCGGTGTTCAGTACCCTCGTCAACAACCGAACACTCGTTTTTGTTTAATTTGTTATTTTTACTACTGAGAGTATTTTCTTCAGCGTAGCCTTCTTTTTTAATCAAATGTTGGTTCAATCTCTGATACAGAAACTGTTTTGCTTAAAAGACTACACAGAACTCTGAATGTTTTTCCAATTGTCATTTTTCATCTGAGACTTTCTTTATGCCGGACTCTGGTTTAACTGACTCAGCTGGCCATAAAGGCACAGATATCAGCAGCCCATCTCACAGACCTGGGATGCTCCTGACCTCTGACCCAGGGCAAGCAGCAGCTCAGCTCTAGGCAGAGAGAACCCAGAGTAGATCCACTAAGAGCCTTCCACAGAGGACCACAACAGTCAGCTAGCGTTGGGGACCCAACTCTGAACAATCATCGGCAGTACAGAGAAGTTTGGACCAGTTGGTACCAGCACCATTCCTGTTGGCTCTAGGCTTCTGACCTCTGACCTCCAGCCTTGGCTCTTCCAGTAAGATCTACACAGTTACTTGATACAGAGTTGGCATAAAGATTAAACTTAACTTAAACTTAACTAAAAAGCTTAACTCTTTTAGACTGTTTTTCTAAATCCATAAACTGTGATAATTTTCGATTTATTCCGTAAAATCATATCCCACAATAAACCTTTCTTATCAATAAATAAGTTTTATTGTTTCAATTCATGAATACACACCTGTTATTTATTGTTAATTCAATCTGCATATTCAAATGCTGTCTGTTTGTTAATTCTGGTCAAAAAACTTCATCATTTCTCATGAATTTATGCTTAAGTTTGTGGTTATTTCACTTCATTTATGGATCACTGTCTGGCTTAAGAACTCACGTTCAGACTCATATTAGGCTTTATTATTCTATTTCTCTTTGAGGTTGTGCCCCGAAACAATTTAACTTTATCACTTAGCCTAATTCTCTCTTTTTACAGCAGGTTTGCTACAATCGATTTCATGTAAATCTATGAAAAGCCTATACTGCATCTAGGCCTCATTTCTTCAGGATTGAACCAGGAGCAGATGTCCTAAACTCTTGATTAACCTGTTGATGAAACAACAAAATAAGCCAGACTTATGGGGTTTTAACTTCTTTTAGTCTTGCTTTATTTCTGGGCTTAGTACTAGGCTTCCTCAGTATTTCTAAAATCACACAGTGACATAAAAAGAATGATTTATGTATTTACTAAAGAATAGCCTGATGGTATTTGAATGAATGAAAGTTGTCAAAGGCCTAAATACAGAATCACTGATGGTCTTTCAGTTTTTTGCTCACGTGGCTCAGTGCTCTACGTCTGCTGTTCCTCTGTGAGTTAATTACTGTCAACCCCTCACAGATCGCCCCCTGCAGCGCAGCTCTGCAGGTCTATAGAAATAACAGGGCACGACGGGAGCTTCCTGCCCACTTCAGGGGGCGACAGACCAAGAACAAACCCCACCGCAGACTGACGGAAAAATGTAGAGGAGCTACAGTTATTCCTGCTTTTGGCTCCTCTGTGGACTGACCTTTACATAAATGAGATATAACAATGTGACAGTGGCGGACTCGGATTTTCTTACAACACTGGAATAAATGATGGAATTATTTTTTTTTTCACTTCCCAGACTTAATCCTTTTTAAGAAGCATGAGCATATGTGTTAAGAATAATAATGTGTCTCTAATGACTCGTTACTTGAGTGTTGGCTGAGAGCAGATGGAGGAAAGGCTGCACATATGCACATGTTTCACAGGCTTCTATCTTTGGCAAATATATATTATAAACTCTCTCAGTTTGGCTCAGGAGAAATGCAGAATCTCTTATACGTGAAGTTCAGCTGTGACAATATTGATATTATTCATGCTGGGTGCCTTATTGTAGACATAGTATATGCTTGTGTATTGTGCTTTCCATTTGTGGCTATAGGAGCATATTCACCTACACCTTTATGCTTATACAGTTGTCCCTCGCTATAACGCGGTTCACCTTTCGTGGCCTCGCTGTTTTGCAGATGTTTTTAGTGCGATTTTGCATGCTTTTTTTTTTTTTTCAGCGTATGAACGCACATTGTGTTCTGTGTCCTGATTGGCTAAGGGAGAACTCGCGCATTGTGTTCTGCGTCCTGATTGGCTAAGGGAGAACTCGCGCATTTTGCTCTGCGTCCTGATTGGCTAAGGGAGAACTCGCGCATTGTGTTCTGCGTCCTGATTGGCTAAGGGAGAACTCGCGCATTGTGTTCTGCGTCCTGATTGGCTAAGGGAGAACTCGCGCATTGTGTTCTGCGTCCTGATTGGCTAAGGGACTGTAGACCATTGTTAATCAATCTCCTCCGTGCCGTGTCTCCTGTACAGTACAGACTGCGTTCGGCTTGACAAATTTACATAAATGTTTGATCACTAGCAGTGTGACTCTGAAGTGCTGTATGTTTGCAAGTTTTCTCCCCGACAAAACCCACAATGTCGACGAAACGTTCTGCACCGACAAAGGCACCTGCGGTCGCAACCAAAAGTCAGAGGCAGATGCTAAGGTTTGAACTTTGAGAGTGTTTAAACAAGAGAGAAATGTGAGAAAATGTTAATGCCTGTCTGAGAAAAGTGTATAAAGTGTGTGGTGAGGGGTTTTACGGCCTTAAAACATATATAATAATTGTAAAAAATAAAGCTGACTACTTCGCGGATTTCACCTATTGCGGGTTATTTTTAGAACGTAACCCCCGCAATAAACGTGGGACCACTGTACTGCATTTGAAGAGTATTTATTATCACTTTTGTGATTGTGCTAAGATGGTATAGTATAACTAAGTGCAACAGGGTCATAATAATAAATTAAAATCAGGTGAATCAAAGCTTTGCCTCTGGTGCATCTGATGTCTTGGCTGCTTAAGGCCACCAAATATACACCAGACGTGAAAAAATCCCCAAAAACCTCTTGTAGCCACTTAGGATACTCACTTTGTGTCACCAGTCTCTGCCCAAGTCACAAAGTCTTCTGTGATTGCCACTTTAACATTGTCAATCCTCATGTGTATAAAAACTTCTATTCTACTAGATGACAAATCTACTCAACATCAAATCTACGCTCTAGTCCCTGGATTGATGTCACTCTCTTTGTCCTCTATTGCTTCTAGTTGTGAGCAGGTACTGAAGATGAGTACGATAAATGAGCACCAGACTCTTTAGGCACTGGTGTGTATCTACAAGAATCCTATTTCATATCAATACAAAGGGCTACAAAGATGTTCAAATGTAACAACATATTACCATAACTTTGTCATTCTCAGTTTTGGGCATGTTGAAGACACAGTGAGCTGATGAAACATATGATGTGTGGCTGGAAGTGTGTAACCTAAATCTTGAGACATTTTGATTGAAACATGCTACATACACTTCACTAGGAGTACAAGAAACTGTGTTATTCGTTGAAAAAAGGGGCACTGGACGTCTCCTTTAACATTTAACAGTACAAATAGTTTCTAAGTCCAGACTTGGAAAGCTCGAGCAAAACACTACACCAACTGTCTAAAAGTATGTGCAGAGTGGACACTGCAGAACAGGTGTGAGGGTAGATTATTGTAGCTGTAGGAGGCAAGGAAGTGAGAAACAAGGAAAAAGTGAGTCACCGGGTTGAGATGAGAAAGAAAATGAAAGTGCTGAGGGACTGGAAACACTCAGAGTCGCAGAGGTGGGGGCGACAAGTGCTGTGGAGATAAGATGAGGGGATAGTTGATGGCAGATGTGGCGTAATGAGAGTAACTGAGGAAAGGGAGTGTTCGGGCCGAGAAGAAGCCCTCAAATCATAGAATCAAAAGGATAAAGAGGAGCTGAAGTGACCGTAATGAGCCAAACTCGTTCTGAGGAGAGGTCTGAGCTGGCAGCCTGCAACATCTCACTTCTGCAAAACCATTACAATGAACTTTCATCTGGTTCTCCACTGACTGCCAGCCCACACTGTCCTTTGTCTGTTGCTGTATTTCTGAGATGATTCTGCCCTTATGTTGACCAATATGAAGGAAGGAAAAGACAGCAAACATGAAATTAAAAGGTACTGAGGATGATGTATGCAATGGTAATCTGCACTTTCAGTAAACAAATCCACAAATGAAGAATACTTAGGCAGAAATACAGCCCCTCAGAAGGGAGAGTATCTGGAGACTTTTACCTCTTGATACATTAAGTGAGTTTAACCAAAGTCACAAATATACTTGTTCAAATACCAACGAATACTGACAAATTAATCTATGCTGATGGTGTGTCATATAAAATAAGCTCCAAAAAAAGTGTCTTAATTGAAGTGTGTATCCAACTAAATCATTTCTGCAGAAATACCGGGGGAATAAGTAATGCATAAAACGTAAAAGACAGATGATTACTACTACTGCTACTACTACTACTACTACTACTACTACTACTACTACTACTACTACTACTACTTTGATTACTATTGAGTGAATGCACCAAAGCTCCAGCTCTGAACAGCCTCAGAGTCACTCACTGAATTCACTGCTTTGACTCTGACTTTACTGCTCACTGTGACTGAACCGGCTCTAATCAAAATGTATATTGTCGGCAGCCCTGAACTTATCCTGGATATTACTTAAACTACAAATCATTGTTATATACAGTATTTAAGAGCTGTGTTACAATTGACTGTTGTCAGAGAGACACTGAAGTCATAAATTGTCATTAATCTGACACTGGATTTGGACTTTTACAAGGTATCTCTGGTAACTCTCAAAAACGGATCATGCACTCGGTCTGAACTTGATCTCAGTCCCTAAAAGTCTCTCATTGTATCATTTTCTCTAGACCCTGTGATAAAGCAGGGCTTGAATATGCATGTGAGCATTGTGTCCTTAACTGTACTCGTAAATGCGGGACACGTTTGACTTTGTGCATCGTCCGTATGCAAATCAGAATAAACAGAACAGCCTTGAATAAGTCAGGATTTATTAGGCCTTTTCTACTTCCAAAACAGACACTTAAAACTCCCACAATATTCACGTTTCCACATTTTCTGTCAAAGTTGTCATTCAGCATTTTTGTCAGTAGTTTATTTACACATTTATCTTGCATTATTAGTTTTGTGAATGTTTAAGTTGATGTTTCACATTTGAATGTTTTATTCGTATTTTTAGAGAAGTCCCTGTTGTTTATCAGGAAACACTGAAGGACACGGCCCAGAAATGCCTCGCTGAAGGATTAAGCTGCTTCAATGAGTATAAATCCGGTTTAAAAACCAGGACAAAAATAGTCAAACTTTTAATGAGGACATGACTAACAATGTGTTTCAAAGAAGAGAGCAAACAAAGATGGCAATTATAATGGTAAAGGTAATTTAAGATGCGGAAATAAGCATTTTTTTGCTCTCGGTAAAGAAAATAATAAAAATAATTGCAGACCATTTAACAGAAGTAGTCCATTGACTATTTTGGCTTTGACAGGACTGTTGTTTTTATTACAGTGGTAGAAACAAGCCTGAACGGAAACATAAACTTATAAATACACAAGATAGGCCTATGTTGTAGAAAACACATGAAATCAAATACCTTACCTTGTTATCTACTGTTTTTGATTCTAGTCAAGGCCAGCGCTACTGACAAGAAAGAATAAGGCTCTAAAATGGACAAAACTAGTCTCTATTTTACGTTTAGAAAGCTGTAAAAACTACTATATGTATGTATGTACCGTGTATTCTTAACTCCACAGGAAGCTATTATACATTTGTCTTCATTCTCTTCTCCGTACTCTCTTTTCAATCATCCAAAGACAAATGTATGTCAAACCATGTCAACATTAAGTATTCGGTTCATCTCTGATGTGATGTTTGAGTGATTTCCAGGCCAATCCTGCTGCGTGTGGAGCCTGAGGAAGGGTCTCTGTTTGGAGCAGCCACATTAATGTCAGGAAACACCAGGGGAGGTTCTCCAGCACACATCTCATCAGGGAAATATCACCGCTAAAGGACATGGAAGAAAAACACTAAGACAAGGCTCCACCATAAACTCAGCAAATTACAGATTTTCTAGAACAACGATGTGATATTTAGCATTTAAGATTATCAATGTAGCCTGAAATATATGGTCTGTATGCCATGTTTATCCCAAGGCACAATATACCTATGGTTTGTCAATGGCTCATCTTAACACTATGTAACATTAGCTTGAATATATAGGCCCAGAATTATTCAAATGTGTCACCTCAAGTCATCTTGGGAGATCACATAAAAATAGAGTTTCACTTTCATAGAGTGCACCCAACTCCAGACTCTTCCCAGTTAGTTCTTTGACACCAATCAGGCATAACATTCTCACCTTTTAGTGAGTGGGATATATACAGCAGCAGGTGAACATGTTGTCTTCAAAGTTGATGTGTTAGAAGCAGGAAAAATGGGCAAGTGTAAGGATTTGAGAAAGTTTGTCAAGGGCTAGATTGAGATGTTGGACGACTGGGTCAGAGCATCTCCAAAACTTGAGCTCTTGTGGGGTGTTCCTGGTCTGCAGTGGTCAGTATCTATCAAAAGTCGTCCAAGGAAGGAACAGTGGTGAACCTGCAACAGGATCATGGGTTAAGGCTTACTGATGCACATGGGGAGTGAAGGCTGTCCTGTGTGGTCCGACCCAAAGACCAGCTAATGTTGCTCAGATTGTTGAAGAAGTTAACGCTAGTTCTGATAGAAAGGTGTCAGAATACAGGTTCATCAGTTTGTTGTGAACGCAAAACAACTTTAAGCCCATAGGCATGGAACTGAAAATGTTCTGGTGACAGTTTGTCATTACTCCTGTAAGTTGTAAATCTCATAGACGTCTGGTAGAAAACCGGACTCAGCTAAATCCACACACAATCGGTTAGGACCTCTTTTTTCCACAATAGAATTGACTTGAATTTGCTCATTTTGAGAGTCATAAACCGTTGTAAATCATGCTGTGTATCTCATTTAAATACCCCTCCCCAGTTTTTGCGAGCCCATAAATACTTTGGCAATAAGCAGGGCCAGCCCTGTACATCTGGGGGCCCTAAGGAAGATACATTTCCTGAAAATCAAAAGAAAGAAGCAACATTTGTAAACTTTGTGCATTTTACTGGCAAACCTATCAAAGTCAAATTAAATGTAGTCATTGAAGTTTTAAGTTTTGCACAGCACAAAGTCAACCTGACTGTGCATAAGAATTTCATTTTGTATTTTACATTTATCTGAATCTTTATGTTGAAAATAAAAGTACACTAGATGGCACCAAACCTGTGATCTACAACAATAACTGTAAGTAAGTAAAACAAATACTGTAATCATTAGTGTTTGTATTGTTTTATTTTTGGATGTAAATTGCAATAATCAACAATACCAATTGAACATTACATTATACAATTCTTATCAGTCAATTATAAAGTGCACTCGGCTTCAAACAAAATTAAATAATAAGTTAGTTCAGTAAAATAATAAAAAACTTACATGCTAGAAATGATTTACTTAAAACACAAATAAAATGCTCATCTTAGAGGGCACTCTACACACTACTATAAATAATTAAAAAATAACTCAAACATTACAAATAACAATAAAATATTAAACACTAATACAATAGGCTACACACACTGGCAAAAATATCATATATTCTCCTCTTTTGTTTCAATGCCTCAAAATATTGTCTTCTTGCTTTCTTTGATGCAAAGTCATTCATGATCTCACTGTAAGAAATCTGACTTCCAATCTGGTGGTTAATACTAATAATTGCCAGTCCACTGAGGCTTTCCTTTCCCTTTGATGACAGCAGATAGGTTTTTATTAGTTTGAGCTTTAAAACCCCCCCTGGCTGATGCCACTGTTACTGGCAATGTGCAGACTATTGTGAGTCCAATCCACAGGTTTGGGTGAAGGAAGTGCAGAACACAATGACATTTACATTACATGTTCCTTAAGAACAGCCCACTGTTAAGGAGCATCAGAGAAAAGGTTGCACAGTTTTTGTACAGACTTTTTTTTTACCATAAGGTTAAGGATATGTGTGCCACATGGAACATAAAGTGCACAACATTTTTTTGAGCTTGTACACCTTGATTTTTCTCCTTAATATTTAAGCCATTATCATAAGACTGGCCCCGACAGTTATTAAAACTGATGCCAAGTTCCTCCAGCTTGTTGAAAACAAGAATGGACAAACTGAGGCTAGTTGTTTCAAGAACAGGTAGAAAACCTTACAGGTGCTCCTTTATTTCTTGAGGACTGGTCAACCTTAGTCCAACTGCAGACATTTGTTCCTGGTGGCTAATGTCTGGGGTGCAGTCTAAAATGATTGAAAAATACTTGGACTGCTTAATTTCACTCACTGTATTGTCTTTCCTATTTATTTTCTCCAGCACTTATAATTATTTATTTAATAATGGATTAAACATTACATGAGCACCACTTCTTTCAAGAAGTTGCCATTGTTTGGTCAATGGAGGTTCTGTACTGATCCTCTTAGACCAAGGTTCCTGTCTGTCAGTGACTGAATGACAGCATTTAATCGAGTCAGCACCTCTCTGCATCTGTACTGCTCTGCTTGCAGCAGAGACATCTCTGTCTCATCAATTGTTTTGCCCATGTTTGTTCTCAGCTCTAAGTCCTTCCGTGACATTACATTTTTTCCCATGCTCTTGGCTTGTTTTTTAACATTGTGCCAACGTTGACCCAGTCACGTTTGGAAGATTTATTTGTAAAGAGCTTATAACAAAAGCAGTAGACAGCATCTTTCTGTACAGATTAGGTTAACCAGGTGCATTTGATTTTCTCTCCACTTGCAAGGTTCCTAAATGTGTAGTGGTTATATAAACTTCTATTGGAAGTCTCTGTCTGTGTGAAAAGGGTCTCAGCAGACTAAATCCATCCTTACTTGTTCCGACAGGTTAGTTGGCCACAGTGCAGGATCAGTTGGATTCAGTGGAGACTGAGAGTTTCCAGAGATAGAAGGCTGTGCTTCATTTTCAGTAATTTTAGCCGTTTGGTAAAAATATGTTAATACATTTAGCAACAGCAAAACCCACTGTTTAATCGCAGGCACAACTAACAAAAAAAGTGTTTAACTTACCTGCTGTGCCACTAGCACCAGGCAGTGGCAAAGCTGTGTCAGTGTGGGATGGACCTTGTGTAATAAATAAATAAATAAAAATCAATTCAAACAATATGCACATAAAATAACTACATACGACATTACACAATGTAACATAGTAAATATATAATGAAATTTACATAGCAGATTTCACAGTAAGTATTGAAAGTATAAGAAATCGCTTTTTGAAAACTTCTCATTGCACCTGACCTACCAGGTGTTTCATGTGGCGTGAGCCTCATGTGATGAAGGCTTGCCTCCAATGCCAAAATACTTCTCAATAGGTCCTTCATATCAAAATAAAATAATATAATATAAAATAATAGAGTTAGGAAAAAAAACAAAAAACAAACATTAACCACACAAATGATTGATTAATCAACTAGCTAATGTAATGTTTTATGAATTGGCACAACACATGCACACATTTGCACTTTATATTAGCTAAGGCATTGCGTAAAGAAAGTGGAGAAAAAAAACTAATATTCTTTACAGCACAAAATCATAGCAGTATTGCATTTACAGGCAGTAACAAGTAAAAAGACAGCACACAAACAATTTGCTCCCAAAATTTGACAATAAGAATTTGTTGTCATTTACTTTTGATGGTAAATGTTGTTTCATATTACCTTGAAAGTGTTGTCTTTTCGTCTTCTGTCTTTTTTTTTCTTTCGTTTTTTGGCTGCAGAAGGATAAATTCTCTTAGAGATATTAATTAATGGCATTTTGGTGTTTTTTTTTTTTTGTTTTTTTTTTGTTTTTTTTTTGAGTACGCAACCTAGGTTGCCGATTTTCCATTACATATAAAATTGGTTGTCACAGATTTGTGCTACTACTGGAGAGGGATGGCAATTGTTTGCATTTGCAACCATGTATTGACTGAGGTTCATAGGTCAACAAATGCAAATATAGGACGCTGTCCAAGTTTGGGGGCCCCCTGGTGATGTCCTAAGCAGCCACTTACTTCACTTATTGGCTGCACAGGCAATAAAGCCAGTTGCAAAATCACCTGTGTCCATGCCTTTCCTCTGTTAAACTGCACTGTGAGCCTGACAAAACACATCATCCTCGTATTAAGATCTCGATTTTTTTCTCTGTCATAATATATCTCCTCTTCACAGTGCATTTTCACGCTCTAAAGTACATTTCAATTCAAATGTATAATTATGTTCATCCAATAATGACATCTGAAAGAAAAGCTGACAGTGCAATAATGGCACAAATAAACGCAGACGAGCCTGGATTTGTTATTACAAAATCGATGCAGAAGAGATCAATGAATGAAACGCTCGCCCATCGCTGCTCAGACAAATCTCTCGTTCAGACGCTAATCGATGGAGAAGATGTTGATTAGCGCTTGAACTGAAGAAGGCCTGGTTGTAATTAGCTTCACGGCCAAATCAAAACCAAACTCTTGTCTGCAATTAGTCCACGCTGAGAGAGGAGAAGTGGAAAAGAAGTGGGAAAACACACCACAAGCTCCTCATAAGAAATGGAGACCACTCGACTGGATAAGGCTGGATGGAAAAATCACAGCTTCACTCAAATGAAAGACTTTAAATTGTAAGTGTCTTAATGAATCAAGGCCACACATATACAGAATTTGTTTTCTGAAAGTGCGTGACAAAGTATGCTATATTATCTATTGCATACATTAGATGCTGACATTGCACATACAGCTAATGTTCTACATTTACCGTTTGCACATGCATAGCACATAATATAGATCCTGATCCTTTGTTTTTTATATTACTCATCTTTTATACTTTTACATAACTTTGACATACTTTATACAGTGTCATGTCCTTCATTGTGAATAGCAAAGAATGAAAAAAAAAAATTGCAGGGAACACTTTCCCTTTCTCTGCAAGGCATTCAAGTTTTAAAAAGCTTCAAATATGTTTTATATCTCAGAGACACAACTTTTGCAAAACTTTGAGAATGAAAGAAACAGTTGTTGCTATTCAATTCTGGCATCGACAAGTAGACAGACTATATTTTAGATGCTTTGCCTTTTGATTCATGTTGCTTTTGCAAGGTCACCGCTAAACATTAACAATAAACAAAAAACAAGAAGAAAAACATACATACTAAGGTACAGCTGTGGTTACATGCTCTAAAACCACACAAACAGACTGATCTGGCTCATAGGTATTCATCTGCTCAGCTCACACAGAATCACTGATGGAGCGTCACACTTAAATCTAATCCAGCAAGCGTGAAATCTTCAAAGTCCACCTGCTGCAGTCAGAACGAACAAACCACGCAGGTAAAAACCCATCCTCAGGGAACATCAGATCATTCTCCAGTTCATTCAATGAAAATGACACTATTACTATGATTCATAAAGCACCACTCACTGCATTAAGTCAGTCGATTGGATTCTTTTAATACTGTATATTTAAGATTTGATGCATACATAAGCCATGTTGCCTTAACAAAAAATTATATTTTTCGCAATGTACTGAACCCAACAAGAAGTCCACCATTTTGGGAAAAACTTGTGACTATCTTGTGCTTTGACTGAACTGTACTGTACTGAATGTGTACAATGTGTGTTTTTTTTTTAGTTTTTATAAATCTGTGGGACTGGATTTCAGTGTTGTGTTATGTACACTCTTACTAAAACAGTGCAACCCCCAGTGGACAGGTTAGACAAATTCATCCCACCGGCCGGATTGTGACCTCTGGTGGGATGGTTTTAGCCCACCCAAACAAATTTAGCAGCAACTCCAAAGGATAGCTCATTTCTGAAAGATGTTCTAGTAAAACAGTTACAGTGCCATTCAAAAAATAGTTGCCCCCTTCCTGAGTTTTAAGTTTTTTGCACATTTGACACACTGAAATATTTCAGATCATCTAATAAATTAAAATAATAGACAAAGATAACGTAAGTAAACACAAAATGCAGATTTTAAGTGATGATTTTATTTATTAAGGGAAAAAGCATACAAACCTACCTAACCCTATGTTAGAAAGTAGTTGCCCCCTAAACCATAACTGCAATCAAATGTTTGAGATAAATGGCAGTGAGTCTTTCACATCTCTGTGGAGGAACTTTGTCCCACTCTTCTTTGCAGAATTGTTTAAATTCAGCCACATTGGAGGGGTTTTGGACATGAACTACCTTTTTAAGTTCATGTCATAGTATTTAAATCAGATTAAAGTCCTGATTGTGACTAGGCCACTCCAAAACCTTTATTTTGTTTATTTTAAGCCATTCAGAGGTGGACTTGCTGGTGTGTTTTGGATCATTGTCCTGCTGCAGTGCCCTTTAGCTTGAGGTTACAAACTGATGGCTGGACATTCTCCTTCAGGATTTTTTGGTAGAGAGCAGAATTTATGGTTCCATTAATCACAGCAAGTCGTCTAGGTCCTAAAGCATCAAAGCAGCCCCAGACCATCTCACTACAACCACCATATTTAACTCTTGGTATGATGTTCTTTTCCTAAAATGCTGTGTTACTTTAACACCAGATGTAACACACACCCTCCAAAGTTAAACCTTTGTCCTGTCAGTCCACAGAATATTTTTCTTAAAGTCTTGGGGATCATCAAGATGTTTTTTTGTCAAGAGTGAGACAAGCCTTTATGTTCTTTTTGGTCAGTAGTGGTTATTGCCTTGGAACTCTGTCATGGATGCTATTTTTGTCCAGTGTCTTTTTTTGATTGAGGCATGAACTCTGACCTTAACTGAGACAAGTGAAGCCTGCAGTTCTTTAGATAAGGTTCACCATTTTCTCCATTTGTGGAATAAAGCTCTCTCACCATGGTTGGATGGACTTTCAATGCTTTAGAAATGCCTCTATAACCCTTTCCAGATTCTAGGTAGGTTTGTAGATTTTTTCCCTTAATAAATAAACTAATCACCTAAAAACTGCATTTTGTGCTTACTTGAGTTGTCTTTGTCTAATATTTAAATTTGCTTGATGATCTGAAACATTTAAGTGTAACAAATGTGCAAAAAAGAAGAAATCAGGAAAGGGACAACTAATTTTTCAAGGCACTGCAACTCTTTTTAATTTTTAAACCCTTTGTTCCTATGCTGGTGGCACAGCAGCCATTTTGTTTGTCCCTTTTGTTTCAGTATGACTGTCACTTACATTGTCCAAACTAATCACTGGATCCATGAAATGGGGATATGAAATAGTATCCAATCTCCTCAGAGACAGGTTTGGACAGGCTTCACGAGAATCCAGAACAGCTCTCGTCTTTGCAGGTACGAGGCTGTTATGAAGCTGTCACACTAAAAGAGAAAAGCCAATGAGCGGCCCATCAATAATAAATCAATAATGCACAAAGCAAGGATAATGGATGGAGCTGAATATTCATGCAGCATAATGAATATTCTCACTGAGGTAAACAGACGGCATCAGAACAGAACCATCATTGTATAAAGACAGTGTTGTGCAGCAGAACAAAGTTTTTTGTTTAGTTGTATAGATAGTTAATGAAGAAGTAACTGTAGTGATGATTACATTTGTCATTAACCGGAGCAGTAATGAAGAGGTGGGGCTCATTTTTAAAGCCTTACTACATAACATTATAGTGTGAAAAAACCCCTCTCCATAATGTTAATGGTACAACTAATCCGGCAGCACTTGCACAAACAACTGTTTTCTTATGTAGATGTTTGCATAACTAACAAATGTCAAAAATTCAAAAATATTCAGAGAAAACTTAAAATAAAAAAAAAATGAAAAAATGAAAGACAAGGTGAGAAGGTTAAAAAAAATACAAAAAATAAAGAAGAAAGAAAATAGAAAAAAAATATGAAAAAGTAAAAACACAAATACAAAATAAATGTATATTGTGGTATTGCTTATTATTGTTTGAAATGTAAGTTGTTGATGTACTATTTTTGCACTATTTTTATTACATACAATCTTGGATCATTAAAATAAAAATGGATTGATTCTCAGTTGACCCACCAGGTTAAATACAGAAGCATTACCTTGTAACACAACGTTGATATGTCTTGATTTGCTTTTATTTTACAAACTGTAGATCTCTAAACCAGTAATGACTATATTTACCGTTTTTTTAAATATTTTTTTATGCCTTGTGTGTTCGAACAGCTTCATCAAACTCAGCCCTGACTATTTTCCCAGAGCATGCACTGAAGACCAAAGAGAAAAACGGTTAAAGAAAAAGAGCTGCAGAGAGAAATAATTGAAATGTCTCACAAATAAAGACTTGAGGTGGGATGGAGGGAAGTCTGAAAGAGGATCAAGAGGTCACAGATTAGACTCAGAGGCAGGTAATGAGACGACAGTAAGAGTTTAGAGCAGCACAAAACCAAACAGTCCAAGTCCAGACTTATGAAGGTTTAGTGAATGGGGGCAGATAAACTAGAAAGAAGTGCATTGGGGTTTGTGACAGTTGAGGCACAGATTCTCTCAGACTCAAAAAAATATAAATAAAATGACAATTGATAGCAGTTATTTATCTGCACCCTCTACAAGGAACCCATGTGAAGCAACTGGCAAACACTGGGTGTAAACCAATTACCGATTAACTGTCAAGCTAAGACTTCAGAATTAAAGAATTTATAAGCAAGAAATTTGTACTACTAAGGTGCATTGATGGAAGTTACTGAGTGCTGTGTGCAAGTGGTGAGTGTATGTTTCCATATGTATATATAACATGTTATTGATTTAAGTATCATATTCAATATCACTTCATTATCTGTGCTCAGGATCAATTTCAGTTTTAAGTTTCTTGCACCATCATCTTCAGATGGTACAGTGCCCTCTCCAAATTCCAAAAATAGGAACTGTAAATTCAGAATTCCCACTAATCGATTGTACTGTATATGTTTTATATGTATTTCAAGTTCATATTTTTATTCACACGTATATTTATAATGTGTCTACTTTATACATTGTACTGTTTTTAGTAGAACACTTTTTTTGATGTACATTTGCTATCTCAGGTTATTTAATTATTTTTTTAATATTTTGATTGTTCTGCTTTCTATTGCTCTTCAGAACTCTATTAACATTTTTAATGTTTACATTATTATTTTGAAACAATTCCAATGTGCACTTTTGAAATAATAAAAAAAAAAGTTTACATTTCACCTTTTTTTTGTTAGTGTTCGATTATTTAATATGTAAGGGTGATGAACGGCCCCAAGAGACTCTATAAGCACCTCTACTCTGCAGTCACACCAAAGTCTGTGTTTTACAAGTCTTGTTTTTACTATAATTCATAGCATTTCAGAGTAGCATTACCCACTGACTGTCTTCTCAGCTAAAGCTATAGTCAAGGTTTGGGGGTAATATAGTGTATATGTTTGGCTGTAAAATCTCAGAATGTACAACTTTTATTTAATTCAGGTGCAGTGACAGTTTAAATCAAGCAGCAAATTAATATATGTTAGCAAACACAGTGTACAATATTTAAAGAAGTTGATTGACATGGATAAGAGACCAATCACAGCATCCCCCTCATCGTTGAAAGAACTGATCACACATATGTTATATATTAACTCTCACAGAGCTCTTTATAGACATTTGCCTGTGTGAAAGTGCTGTGTCTGCAAGTCAACAGTGCATTTGTTGTGTGTTGCTGTGATTGAGATTGAGTGAATGTTTGAGCAGCAGTCGGTTTTGATATAGCTCCTTTACATGTGGCATCTGTGGATATGTCTGTGTGGAGTAATGTTTGGGCAGAGGGCAGACTGTGGAAGAGTGGCTGCCCTCGTACAGTAGCTCTGACTGATGACCGCTGAATATGAAAATGACAGCTCTACACTGAGTTAATCGGCCCCTGAGTCGCGTGGATAAACACATGCTCACAGCTCCACAGTGAGTGATGGATGGATGAGACGTGACAAACTGAGGGATGGATGGCTGTTTATTCTAACTGAGAGATGCAGATGTTAGAGTTTACATAGGGGCTAATGGAGTGTGGCGAAAACAACTTTGCTTGGTATAATTTCACTGTAATCAGACATGTCTCTACATCATAGGCAATGTAATAGTCTGGAGGTTTATTATGACTTCTGAAATGGAAATACCATAGGTTACTTCAAAATACACAGAATTAAAAAAAAAAAAAAAAGAAGCTGTTTACTTATTGTAATCGACATGAGATGCATTCATAGTTTGGCTTTACACAAAACTTTTTCAGCAGACGACACCAAAAATGGCAACTTCTGCCTAAACATTGGTGAAAATTTGGTCTTTTTTTTAATTAAAGGAAGCAAGAAAGTTGACTACGCTGCTGTTGGGGCTGAGTGGTGGTGAGAAAGGGAGGGCAAAATCAAAATCATGAAGTGGACCTTTAAGATAAAATTTACATGACCATATTTAGATTAGTAACACAGAAATATATGATAGATAGATTAGCATTCTTGCATTTTTTTCATGGCCAAGAAACTAGCTTTAGCTTTTTACTGCTGTTTGTTAAGCTACACAGAGTAGAATAATAGCAATAGCGGAATTTTGAGACAGAGATTTGGTGCTTTTAAAACACATGGTTTGATAATATATTGCTTTTATAGAATGTATAAATCCACACTGATGCTTCAAAGTTTATCAGCGCTGCTCCAGAAAACCCCAGCATTTAACGGTGGTAAATATGATAGCACAACTGAGCCATTACTGCGTCTTTCATGTATGGCAGACACTTCTCTTGACAAAGAATAAACTTAACTGTGGATAAAAGACATTGCAGATTTTTCCAGTTCTCATGTGTCATGCATAAACACCTATGCCCTCCTGTTCTGTCAGAAAAGAGCTTTGTTAAAATGTGTCAGTGCAAAACCCAACAACATTCAGAGTAAATAAACTGCTGAATAGTCCACTCCTTACAAAATTGCAGGTTAGTTAAATTGACCTCCCTCAAACTGTGCATCTTTGGTGTTGTGTCATGAGCTTGTCACAATATATGTCATCTTTCCTGTTCTCCCAACTTAACTCCTTCACTCCCCTTATTGCTTCTTTTTTCTCTCCTCAAGCGTTCAGGATCTAAGTCTTTGCGTCCCGCCTCAAGCCCGTGCTTCCTCCTGACATTTTAATCTGCCGTCAGTTGCTTACAAAGACTTTTTTATCCACATCTGTTCCTCCTTTTCCTGCCTCTAACATCTTTTCATTTCAGGTCTTTGTTATCGTCCCATTGCTGTCAGTATTCCACCCCTCTCTCCATTCTTCCTTCGTCCATCCCTCGCTCTCCGTTGGTATTTCACACAATGGGAGCTGACATTTCTGGCTGATGCTGCCGTTTCTCTCTTGGCCTTTTGTGCCACCTTCTTTTTTGTTCCTCTCACTTTTATACTTCCTTTTTGCGCTCCATCTCACCACTCTCTCTGTCATTTAGTGGCTCTCCTGCAGGACGTTTGCCACACCTGACACCTCAGACTTTTGTCCTCTGTCTCCCACTCCCTCTGAGCATCCTCCAAAGCTGACTGTTTTTTTTTTTGCCATGTCCCCTTTTTATCAGCTTTTTTTTAAATGCCAAATGCATTTCCCAAACCAGCTGACCCAAACTTTGAAGCCTTTCATGACCCATTGTTTCAAAGAACCAGAAGCAAATATTGGCAGGCAACCATCGCTGACTTCGGAATCTGACTTAAAATTGTGTATAGTCTGAACGAGGCATTTGATAATCAATTCACAGAGTGAGGGAGCCGTTGTACCCCCAGAGAACCCACAGGGAGGACAGACAAACTTTACACAGAAAGGTCAGAGACTGAACCCACAACTTACTTCCAGCGAAACAAGCATAGATTTCAGTTGCGCAGAACTCAATTGTATGCAAAGGAGAAAAGACATCACTGATGGACAATTACTGCATCACAATGGAAAAAATGTACAAGAAGAAGAGCCTATTTACGAGCACAACTTACCCCACAGCTTAGGGTCGGCGACGCAAATAGAGTTAGCTGAGCTGGAACAACCAATTTAGTCATTTCTGCTTGAATCCACCCTTAGGCAATTTCTGGGGAACTTTCTCTGAGAACCTACCAAGCGCTCTAAACTATGAAGTCACGTCAAGAGTTTAGTGAGCTGCCTCCACGAATCCAAGCTGAATCTCCATGGAAACATACACTGAGGATAAAAACACAGGTCACTTACAAATGACGGATGAAAAAAAAGGTGCACAGGGTTTAAAAAGTGTCTTCAAATGGGGCACAACTGATGAACTGTGAGGATTAAATAAGACAAAGCCTCTTCCAGTGTCTACACCTAGTTGACCAAACGTGGATAAGATAATCTGGGGAGTCAGTGGAAAGTTAAACACAACAGCTGCTCTGGTTTCTTACAGTATGTGCCTCACGAAATGTTACTAAATTGGATTAGCATGAAGAAAACCCACACACATTTCGCACTGTAACTGCGCAACTTCATCTTCTGGTCATAACTGAATGCAGTGCAGAGGTGTAGTGTGCTTTGTGCAGCGTATCCTCACTTCTCTCTGGACCGAGCATCTGTTATCAGCCCCCGGAGGCAGAGGGGGGATTAACGCCGGAGTACATTACAAACAGGGAGGTCTAACTTTAAGACCCTGTGAAGTCAGCGCTGTGTTATCGGGCTCCAGCGCCGTATCAGATCTGTCAGACCCACAGTCGGCGTGTGATTTATGGTGATCAGGTCGAGAGGGAGAGGAAAGAGCACGGACCAACATGAGGGCAGGGTAAATATCAGAAAATCAAGTCGAGTCAGCGGGGCTTACACTCGTGTTGAATCATGAGACCTGAAAATGAGCCCAGTGATTCTCAAGTACTCCATCTCTGGTTCATTCGTTTACTGTTTACTTTAAACTTTTAATTCGGCCAAATGCAAGGAGAAGACTGCTGTTCACAAATCAAAATCTCTAATCAAAATATATACAGCAGCTCAATACAGGAGTCTATTTAATCGATAAAAGGTGCCATTGTTTTTAGTGTTGGGCCAGATACCAGTTTGTATTCTCACCAGAACCTCGCTGATTTGAGATCAGTCTTTTCAGTTGAATGATTGACTGCTTGCATACCTGTGCAAACAAACTGCACCCACAAGAGAACTGGACATGATATTTTTTTAAATCAGACGAACAGCAGCACTGAAGACAGGCTTTTCTGATCAAACCTACAACCTTCTTCCAGTCAGGCAGGAGTGCTACCCATCATCTTATCTTTTATGTAAATATTTATTCGTTCTTCATAATTGAGCCACCCTGACTGGCCTGAATGATATATTTCATACATCTCCCATTAACCGTGACCTGTTTTGTCGATGCACACTTTTATCACGTCCCACTGGAGTGGATCTTCAAACGCCTCTTCCCTTCTTCCTCCTCTTCTTCTTCTGCTGCTGCTATTTTTAGAAGCCAATCTGCAACCCCAGCTAATGAGGCCTTCAGCCGACCGTCAACAACCAGCCTCTCTCTGTGTGAGTCTCCACAAAGATCCCGCTGACCACGCTCTTCTCATCCTGCGCTGCTATCTGTTTGTGCATTCAGCTCCACTCCCTTTGTGGCTAAAAATAGATCAAGCAGTTTCTCCGACTCGCTTTCTCTCTCTCTGCGTCTTTACTCACGACTCTTCCTCAGATCTGTCCACCACTTGTCAATTTCTTGTTAAAATTAGATTCAAGTGGAAATGCATTTTGCCCACATCTTGGATTTTGTCTCATTAAAAGTTAGTAAAGTCTACCTCAAATCAAATCTGTTTGTAAATATGTGAGTGATTATGAGTAGTTCCCGTCATTTATAACTGTATAATCACTTTATGTGAATTCATTAGTTTGTTATTTTAGAAACTGACAGTTTTTGCAGTGCAGTTTTGGAGTCATGTGCACAGTATTTTTCTTTATAGCTGCTGATTTCTCCTTAAACATAACCATAAATGTTATTTCATGAGTGAGAATGAAGCTATAGTCAACTAAAATAAAGCCTTTACTTTCATACATGAAGCACCTGGTAAATGATCTTTAACATTCACATGAGACAGACTGTCATACATTTTTCTCAGGCATGGAAATGTATGAAAACTGACAAAGTTGGAAAGACGGGTAGAGCTGTGTTTACCTTGAACTGCAGCATGAGTCTTGTGAGAATTGTGCGTTTGCAAGTTTTAAAAAATCCATTTTGAACTCGACTTGGTGGTTCGATCAATGATGTGGCAGTCCACACAGTTACGGGCATTTTTAGGTTTAAATATGTCAAGCAAAATTTCTATGACACATTTAAAACAACCTCAGTTCACCACAGGGAAGTACAAACAATATTAAAATGATTGATGATAAAATTAGGCTAAAATAAGAGAAAACAGATTAAAACAATGCCATAAAACAAGATAAAAGCACAACTGAAACACAATAAAAGCTGTTGTAAGAGCTAATATATGCCACCTAACCACTATTAAAATAATTAATATAATTGGGTCTTCAGCTTGGAATTAAATTGCTCCGTGGACCAGGCCGATCGGACATGGTTTGGCAGGTTGGTCCAGAGCTAAGGGACCATCACTGAGAGTATAAGGCTGCTGTAGCTCTATCAAATAAGGAGGGGCTGTGAAGATGTAGCAGCGGTTCTATTGTTACTAATGTAAACATGGAACAGTACTCAGTGGAATGGCTTTTTGGAATGCTTTTCTTAAAACTCTGACTTAGCAAAGCTCCTTTAACTGCACATCTTCATTGACAACCATTTGAGCTTTAACCCCACAAACCCTGAGCCACTTTTTACCATTTGCTCTCACTTTTCAGAATAAAAAAGCTTAATAAACACTATGCCCATGATACATCAAGAGAAATCTTTTTTGTTTTTTTTTATCCCAGCGGAACCTGGTTTAAGAGAATATATGTGTTTTAAAAAGAGGGTTACAGCGTTATAAAGACTAGAGAGTCATTGAAATACCACATAAAATAAGAATGAATATGAAATCGCTTTTATGCAGTCAAAGTATGTGGATAATATTCACTTTCACACCTATTATCTTCCAAATACAACCAAGACTGTGCTTGTGTTTGTTCCACTGTATTGGAATGTCTTGTGCAAAGTATTCTGGGAAAGGTAGAAATGTAGAACCACTAGCATGAGCTAATTCAATACAGCAGACATTACGGTTCTAAAATGGATATAATATTGAATTCATGGCTTGTGCTGTTAAATTTGAAATGCCCTAAAACTCAATGGCATTGGAAAGTGCTTTGAAACGGGCCACAAATGCATCATGCTTTATTAAATTTGTGCTCTCTGATTTGAATAAGACCCACAAGAGCCACAAGAAGGCAGATAAAACTGAAAAGCTAGTATTATTTTTTCATCGGTCTATTTTAAAATCTGTATCTTCCAGCCTCAAAGCCACACACTTTTTATTATTACATTACAACAATTGCAGTCTATTTTCTTTAACATTTTAATCTGCAGCTCTGAGATTGGAGTATCATTAGCTCTGCTTCCTGCTGTCATTTCCAGAGACAACACACTGTTTCCTAATTAGCAGAAGTGCAGCTCAATGGTCACAGATCAATGGCTCCTTCTCGACTCCCGGGATCAACACTGGAGTCGTCGGTCTCGGCGGGGTTCGACTCGACGCAAACGCTGTCGGAGAGTTGACAAACGCTGACTCCGGTTTCAAAGACACAGAATTACACTGATCAATGTATAAAGAGAGCGCTCCCACTGCTGCAGGTCTATTACAGGCCGAGCAGTGGGCCATTACGCTTCAGCTACGTTCTCATCATGACACTTAAAAGACAATCTGACACATCCTTTGGCCTTTATTATTTCGCTAGTGTTGTATTCAACTCCCCATAGACCCCTGTCCATCACACACTGTTTGTACTGGTCTTTATTCATTCTCTTTGGAAGTGTTCATTCAGCTTTAATGTCGAGTTATGAAACCTGGACACATGTCTATGTTCATTGTGGCATTTTGGTGCCAAATTGGTGTCAAATAACAGCTGAATCTCAACAGAAAAATAAATAGTATAATCTAGTTAAGTACAGTAGTGTGTTAAGTAAAACAAATGATGTTCAGAGAAGATAATCTATGTGTCTGAACCAACAGATATTGAATTATAGAAATGAATACAATTACACTCATCGGTTAGTTTATCATATAAGGTAATGGTAATACATCCATTTACCCATTCACACAAGCTCCGCCCACAGGTGAGCAGGGATCGAACTGCCAACCCTTCATTTATTGGACAGCCCTCTCCTCAGCCATCTTTACCAATGTCACAAAGCTCTTAATGCTCCGAGGGGTGAGGAGACTTCTGTAGGAGACATGAGGAGGACACATAGGAGCTTCCTACAGGACAAAACCCCGCCCACACCACACATGGTGGAACAAGACTGACAACAAGAGTCTCTTTGGTGCCATGCTTTATCTGTGAGTGTTATGTTGAGTCACGTAACAAATATGAAGTTAATTTGATTTTGCTGCAGACCCAGTTGTGTTAATGGCATCATAAACAGACACAGTTACAGGTGACGCTCCTGAGGAGAGGTTGAGCTAAACTCATCTCTCCTCCTTCTCACCTTTCATCTCTCCTCCTCTCTCCTCGCTCCTCTCTGTGTCTCCTCAAAGACCTGAGGAGAGGAGTGAGGTGGAGAAGACATGGATGCCAAATAAGGGCTTTGAGACCCAGGCGTCATCTCCCTGCTAGACTAAAGGCTCAGTTGACCAACACAGATTTACACATTTACAATAAACTAGTACATCCAGTGAAAGCAGTAATGATAATGTCTTCATCTTAACTCTGTTAGAGGAATAAAACCTGCAGCTATTAACCTTTATTTTATCATCCATTTTCACTTCTTTAAACATATCTGAAAAGTGCAAACCACCTCACAGCCTCATGTCCTGTTCCCTCTGCATTCAATCTGAGACAGAAATAGTGACAAAAGCTGCAGGCGGTGTCTCTCTTTCACTGTGTAAAGGTCAGAGGTCCCTCAGCTTTAACTAATAACTCACTTCAACATATTACTAATGCCACCGACCGGAGCGGATCAGCACAGAGCAGCAGCAGCAGGGGTCTGTGTTTGTCCAAGGTCATTCTGACAGAGATGGACGCCCTGGCCACGGTGGGACCTGCCCGGATGACTTTATCACGGTTATTTTTGTCTCAGAACAAACTCTAATGCATGATACAGTTCAGGAAAACCAGGTGTGTGGCCTTTTGTACTGCAGTCAAAGCAAAACAGAGTAATTACCTTAAGTTTCTCAGATGGTCTTTAGGCGTCAGCAACAAAAACCTGCAGAAAAACAGAAATACATAAGGCTTAGAGAGTGTACACGAAACACCTGCTAATCTGAAAAAAGTCCCACTGAAATGTCCATTTGTCAAATCTAATTGCAATGCTGACTAATGAAAAAAGCCAGAGTCGCCCCTGAGGAACTCGTGCCACAGTTTGAGGGGAGGTCGGCTATGGATCACTAGACTCACACTGACTTTTGCTTTCAGTTTAAAAGGGACAAACTGATGGATTTTATTATTACATCACAAATTTACTGAAAACTGTGTGAAAACAGGCTCAATGCAGATGATTTTCAATGGAAGAACACCTAGAGGGTTGAATTCTGGGTTGTGTGTGATGTCACGCCACAGACCTTTAGCTCTATTGAAACTTGACATAATGCAACAATGGTACATTTTACACATTTATAACTTCTTTGGGAAAAAATAATTTGAAGTGTTTGTGACAGAGCAGTTGAGATGAGCACTGTGACATTTAAAAGAACACAATGATGTGTGTTTCTTTCTTTGAACACATCGAAAAAAAAATTGATAATAGACTTAATATAATTTTTGTCGACGCTCTGTGAAGCTCCACAAAATACCACATCTGAACAAGCACCATGCGGTTTCTGATGAAGAGTAAGTAATGGGACCGGAGTGACACAGCACAGTAAGATTACATGGGGGAGGAAGTTATTGTGGAAGTGAGTTGGATCCCTGTAATATGGCTCCTGTTCAAGAAAATAAATGACAATATCCTTCTGTTGTCATGTTTCCATTTTGATGTCTGATTTTTGAATGTTGCAAAAAGAAAAATGCAAAATAGGTGCATGTTTTCAAGAACTGATGAATAGGGAATAAACTAAGAGAAGAGAATTTGCTTTTTTAGGAGTCCAATGTGTTTCTTTTGTGCCTCTTTTTAAATGCCTCACAAAAATATCAGTATTTGCTCTCTGAAACGGCAAACAAATAACAGTCTCCAACACAATTAATCTGTTGATGGAAACAACTAGTCACACAACGATTGAGCATAACATTCTGAGCACTGACAGGTGAAGTGAATAACACTGATTATCTCTTCATCATGGCTCCTTTTAGTGAGAGGGCATTATGAGGCAGAAGGTGAACATTTTGCCCTCAAAGGTGATGTCTTAGAAGCAGGAAAAATGAGTAAGAGTGTGGTGTTCCAGGTCTGCACTGCTCAGTGTCTTTCAAAAGTGATAGATAGAAAGGTGTGAGAACATTTTATGAATGGGGCTGCATGAGGGTGCTAATGCGGGTCCCTGTGCACTACCAAAGGCCCCTACAATGGGCACGCAATGGAAGAAGGATGTTTATTTGGCTCCAAACTCCCCAGATCTCAATCCAATTGTGCATCTGTGGAACGTGCTGGACAAACAAGTCCGATCCATGGTGGTTCCACCTGTAACTTACAGGACTTAAAGGATCTGCTGCTAACATCTTGTTGCCAGATACCACAGGACTCCTACAGGGGTCTAATGAAGTCCACGCCTTGAAGGGTCAGGGCTGTTTTGGAGCAAAAGGGGGACCAATGTAAAGCAGGTGGTCATAATGTTATGCCAGATCAATGTAGGTCACATTCGTCTTTATGCAGTTGTTAATATACAATACAAACACAAGTTAAGAACTGCCAAACATACCTATATTCACCTCTGGTAAAGGCTTAAATAGATGACGAAGGATTCTGTGGCAACTTTATCCTGTATCCAATTATTTATTTATTTTTATACTTGACCTGAAATTTACTGGAAAGGTTTGGGATTAAACAGGCTTTATTCCCAAAAAATCTACACAACAACAGACTATAATTTGAAAAAACGCAGACACAAGTTGAGGGCTCGGTTCAGAGCTGTGTTATCAGGTTGTGTCTGTGACCGTGTCCAACAGGACAGCGTTTCAGCGTCTCACATGAGAAAAGAACAGGTCCTCGTCCATCCATCACTCAGTGGCTGTCAGTTCAACCGTTACAGAGAGACCGAGTGGAAGAAAACCAAGAGTTCATCCGTCTTCACTGTACGGTTGTTGGCTCTGACTTCAGCAAATACAAAAACCCAATGGAGATGAATGAGACCTCCTCCTCACAGACATCACAGCATTAACTATAAGCTCTATCACTTTACCCTGCAGCTGCTGCACTCCAGAGTAGGGCTAAATGCATATCATGATTTTCTTATTCCTTATTGCTTCTGTTTTTGCAGTTTTCATGCTTACAACTTCTTACTCATCCCAGATTTCTACCACTTCCTCTTCCCTAAACCTCCTTTTGTCTCTTAATCGATGCCATTGCTCATTATGTAAATCATCGACCTGTATTCAGACAAAGTTCAGCTCTGGCCAATTATTCCTCTCCATTGTGGTGGAAAATATGAAAATTACCCTCACGGCGGCTGTTTGGATTGATTCTGTCTAATAATGTGATACGTGTTTAAACTAATGACTGTGTTTATGCTGGAATAATATCACAGAGGATTTGGAAATGACTCACAAGATGATTTATAGCAATTTCAAAACATAGGCACGAGGTTCAGTTTGAATTTTATAATCTGAGAGAAAACAATGGACAATAAAGCGGATGACACATCTGCCACTTTATTTCAGACATAAAAGAAGTCATTTGTAAAAGAGAGTGGAGGATCCATACTTAGGTGCTTATGTCAAAAGCCAAAAAGTGTGGAGTGTGCATATTGATTCAACCAAAAAAAGACAATGAAAAAATTGTGAGCGGATGATGAGTGGGTTTTCGGGAGAGTCCCCTAGAAGTGACCAAACCATAACCACTCTATTCAGAATAGGGCCCTCATTTATAAGAGCCCTCATTTATAAGAGCTTATAGGAAGTGGACATTACGAGAATGCTGCACTTGTAAGAGATTTTTTGGGAATAAATCCATCCATTCGTCCATCCATATATCCATACATAAGGATTGTAATAGACACAGTGAACACTCTTTGTCACTTTAAAGTTTTCCCTCAGGTATTACAGGTGATTACAGGAGATACAAAGGAAAAATAATATAAGTCACTGATCTATGAGGGACAATAGCTGATTACAGTTTACACCAAGCTTCACTATCAGACACACATGACACACAGCACTTCACAAGAACCAAAGGTCACCAAGTGCTCTACAACATTAAAAATAACAAATAATAGGTCCTGATGTATTTTGGCCTTTGTTTTGTTGAGGCTTTCAAAATTAGATCTTGTGGAAACCTGTGTGATCAAACGGTGATGTTTTAACAGTAGACATACAGTATCTATTCATCTATTTCTATTTCTATACTTTATACACACACAAAGCAGCACTATTTCAGATACAAAGCCTTCAAAAAGCACTTGTGTACAGGAGTCAACAAATTAATAAAAGCTTTCAACAAAATTATTACTAGAGTAAGAGTTATTCAGAGTAAAAACTACTCAAGTGCTGAATTACTTTGCCTTTATTGGACAAAAAAGTCAAAAATAAACTACTGCTACTACTTGACTTCTTGGTCTTGACTGTCTTGATTTGCTTTACACTGAAGATGCTTGAGGGCAGAGTGGGACTCAGAAGCCTGCAGAGAGAGCTGTTTACCAGGAAGTCTGCTTAATTTAGAAAAGGAAAAAAAACCTGATCTGAAGCATCAGATTCAACTCAATGACTCCACGCACAAGCTCTGAATCAGACTTGTATACCTTCACAATCAGTAAACTAGAAAATGAAACTAGACAATATTTGTCTTTTCCTGCTTTGTGTCTATTATAAGTATTTTACCAAAACATGAGTTATTACCTTATTTTTAAACAATAAAGGCTTGTGATTAACAGCTATTTGGATCAACTGTGATGTGTAAACCAATTAAAATTCCAATGAGTTTTTGTATCCGTAAACGTCCTGTTTCCGGCATTGTCTGGGTTATTTGAGCCAGTTAAGTAAACAGTTTAAGTTTAACAACTTGAAAGAGAAGTTGTCTCAATGTGAACAATTGCCAGTTTACTGAGAAGGTAAACGTGCTTTATGCCCACTTTATTGGACTATATTATATAAACTAGCTTGGTATTTACGCATTTGTGTCTAATTATTATGTTTCAAACCACATTTTTTTGTTCCGGCAACTGTTAATCTTAGTTAATAAAGTTAATTACTGCCTTCTACAGAATGCATTATGAATGAATTAATCATAATACACTGGGATTATTTCCAGTTTAGTGTAATCCAGTTTTGTTTCACTAAACTGAATTTCCAGTTTAGTGAAACAAAATTGTTTTTGTATTGAAAAATTTGAACATTTTTGAAGTATTTTTTGTTTAAAACAACAAATGAGTCAGTAACATGTTATAATAGGCTTCAAATTTTTTCATAATTTCTGTGTAAACTAATTGTGAAATAAGTTACTCTTAATATCAAATGTCCATTAATGAATATATAGAATTCAAGATCAATGAACTGAAGTGCATGTATTGTATGGTTTTTAATCAATAAATATGGCCGATGCAAAATTGGACAGTGGAAACAGACATCACATCTGGAAAAATGTAGTGGGAAAATTAAAACTAAATGTTGTATATTAGTATTAACATATCTGTGCCAAGTGCCTAACACTGTGCTTAAATGGGCTTTAATCCTGAACGACTGGGGTTTGTTTGAGCCAAAGAGCAAACAGCAGTGAACAGCAGTCTCCAAACACAGCCGTCTGTGGAGTTTACCTCCCCTCGCTGAGTTAACACCACTCTTTTACTGCGTCCACACACCTGCTGCCTTCATTTACATCTGGGAAGGTCACCAAAAACACAAACTGGAGTGAGTCCACCTCACACACATGTAATCACAGCCTTGCTGTGACAGAACAGCCTGTCCTTTAATGAAAGAACATGTTAATCGCACCCTGAGATCTGCAGTGAAGTGCATTAGACCTGAGCAGGGGCCAAACGACAAAACAGGGAACTTGATTTGAGGAGGTTTTGAGTTGCTTAGCAACAGATGTTTCAGAAAAACATCATGTCAGAGACTGTTTAAATGTTTGGAGCTGGTTTGGACACAGAAGCCAAACAGTGGCTCTGGATCTTTACTTTTGAGAAAAAAAGAGAGGTATTCTGAACCTCAGCCCTGTGCTCATTTACACTGGGATCCCACATGTTCAGGTTAAGACATGGAGAAACAGAGTGAAATTGTAATTAAATTTGGTCAAAACTACTAAAGTCACAGTTTGTAAAGCAGAAAGGAGCAGAAATGTTTTAGGTCCATAGCTTGTTGGCTCAGGTCCTCTGAGGTGAGTTCCAGATTGATCGACTTTAGCTTTAGAGTGCTGCCCTGAGCTCACCAGTTAGATTCTAGTGATGCTGCGTGAACAGGGCTGTAATGGTGTCAGGGTTAGGCTGGCACAAGCTTCTTCTTTCACTGCAGCTTTTTTACCTATGGCCCACATTTTGAGACAAACAGGGTTCACTCAGTTGGGTTTGTTGGAAAGAAAATCATGTGATCTACAGAGTGAACATACTATCTGAAGATTAGAGGGCTGAGTGTTGAGAAGGTATTCCCCCAGACCACACACGCTTCACGTCTATTCCATTTGCTCACCCGGAAGCCCCCCACCCAAACCAATGGCCAAGATTTATTGAGTCCATTCTCAACACTGGGGCCTACAAGAAACCCTGCGTTTAACGTAGGACTCCATCAGTGTTAAGACAAGCTGCTTCATCGATGTCTCTGTGTAGCGCTTTGGGAATGAGAATAGGTTTAAGCCACTGATGCAGCAGATAGAGAGGAGAAGGAGGGCTGAGCACAGAAAGGTAATGACTGTAATTTGCTTTGCCCTCGGGTAGAAACAGTGAGTGAGAGTCAAAGTTTAAATCGGTAAAAGTCAGACCACAGGAGAATAAATGGGAAGTGGACCAAGTCACGGGTCAAAGAGAGGATTAAAAGGAGGGGGATGGTGCGATGGAGAAGACTAGAATAACAAACAGTGACAGCCGTAACTGCTGAGGAATTAATAAGACACGGTGATGGAAGCAGGTGACAGAAATACAGTATTCAAACAAATCAAAACAGAAATGAAAAGAAGGAAAAATCATACAACTTACCTTGGGATATATTTAAACTGTAATTTCACTGTACAACTTTGCTATTTCTTGTGATTTATTGTTTCACTGTTTTTTAAGGTAAATCAAATGATAACAAAGCCTATATAAAAACTGAAACAGGTGAGAAAACACAGAGCATAGCTTTATATTAATAATAATAATACATTTAATTTGGTGAGGTGACAGGGTGAGGAAAGCTTCGAAAGTGAGGTGTAAAATTTTATATTTTTCTGGACCAGTTGGAGTTTAATGAGACTTGTATGATTTAAACCAGCTGAGAGCAGGCGGCGGTGAGGTCGAGGAGCATGAGGATGTAGAGGAGTCCTAAGAGGAGATCGTTTGTTATCTTTACAAGGGCTGTCTCAGAGCTGGTAACTGGTAAGAGACTGGTCAGATATTATTTCAGTCGGTTGGATCTGAACCGAGTATTTTGAGGACGGGTGTAATAATGGCAGTTTTCAGACATGATGGTACAAGACCAGAGTTGAGAGAGAAACGATGATTCTAGTGATGAGTAAAGAAACAGGCTTTAACTAAGATGGTGGGCAGGGGTCCAGATGGCAGGGAGATGATTTCACTTTACAGATGTTGGAGGAGATTTCAGTGATGGAGGAAACAGGTCAGAGATGAGGGGAGGGAATTACTGTGTTACATGTAGAAGTTAGCTGTATCAATATTTTCAAGTTTGTTAAAAATATCACCAAAGCATTGCAGAGGATATGATATCTTCGTCTACGTCTTTATATTGTATGAGGTGACTGAAAAATATGTCCTTACGTATAGTGAGACCAGTTTGTTAAGGAGCATCTGAGGTTGTATCATTTGTGGGAGAGAAGGAGTCAAAACCAGAAGAAAGAGCAGTTAAGTCAACGCTTTTAATATAATAGAATGACATTGGGGCATATCACTTTTGGATAATGGCAGATTGATATTGAAGGAGATGTATTTATGGTCAAAGATGGGCATATTAGAGGCAGAGCAGCTCATGAAGGTAACACCCGAGCATCAGATAAGGTCCAGAGTGTGTTCTCATGAGTGAGTCTTGTTTTAGTCCATAACTATCCAAACATGAAGAGAAATCACAAGTAAGAGTATAACTGATATTGTCCATATGTAAATTGAAATCACCTAAAAGGATTATATTTGAAGCTACGTGTATAGAGTGGCAAGAAAAGCAGAGATTTCATCCAGAAAGTTTGTTTTTTTGCTTCAGTGGACAGTTAATAGTGGCCAAAATGGTGGGAACTGGACCAGTAATTTTAAGAACTGTAAACCCAGCTGAAGTCAGAGAAAGGAAATCAAGTTTATAATCCTTGATAAGAGCGTAAAGAAGGCCTCCTTGCTGGTGAGTGAGCTAATGTTTAGCATGTTTAGACTCCATCTAGCCTAGCCGACCTGGCGTGCTGTGGTCAACAGTAGATTCCCCCGGTTTAGTCAGGGTACGTCACTCCTGATTACATCCAAGAACCCTATTGTCTCAAGATGTTTTTAATAAAACACTCAGATTCAGTTCTACACTGTGAATGGGGTTATCACTGTCAAAGCATAGCATTTTAAGGATTTAGATTGGATTGGCAGTATTGATTTACAGGGTCACAGAACAGCCATTTGACCCCCATCATCAAGCCCTGCAAGGCATCAGCCATGTTTTATCTGACCTGTGTGTGAAATCTAATGATAACATGTCTGATGCTTCCTTTAACCCACGTCTAAACCAAGACCAAACCAGGATTAACCAAAACCAGGCCTGACTTTGTGTTGTGAGTCTGTCCTTTAGTTCACAATCCTTTATGATTAGCCTCAGGACTTGTTTGTCTATTTTCACCTCGTCTATGGGTCTCAGCAGCATTTGACAACCTGTATCTGTGTGGAGACAAATAAAAAGCCAATTAAGGAGGGAACCAGGATTAAACTAGGACCAAATAAAGACTATACTAAGAGTAGACTAACAGTAGGCCCCAAGACAAAACAAGACCTGGGTTGAAAGTCAGTCTTTGGCTGTACTAAGCCAGGTCTAAAACAAAATGTAGCCTCGGATTAACCCTAAAACTCAAACCGAAGACTAAACCCATTTATTGGACCAATCAAACAGCTCAGTATCAGACTATACAGTGACATGTACAATCACAGCCATACATCCCATAATAATACCACTGTAATCAGATAATTATGACAGTGTAATCAGAGGGAGAAGGTCTGACACCAGTGAGGCGTTAGAAATGACGCTGAGAAAACCCCAGTGGAACATGATAATGCAGTATTTGAACATGGACTGTAATTATTATAATGGGCTTGGACAGAGTTATGTATCTCCACAATTATGATTACATCCATGTGATAGATAGTGAACCAAGACTAGACCTAGGACAAAACCAGGAAAAAATCAAGCATAAACAAAGAGTAGTCAGAAGTCAGGTCAAAATCATGACAAATCCAGGACTAAACCCAGGTATGAATACACAATTACAACTGAGTGACTGAGTGAGGTCTAAAGCTGGAATAAATTAAGACAAAACTATATCTACAAAATAACTAAATACCATACTAGACCAAAAATGCTATAACTAAATAGTTTATGCAACACAACACTCTCCATTTTACCCAGGCTTGGGACTGACACAGACTGGTTCTGTGGCTGGAGTTGCCCCGCCCCCAGTCTCCTACACCAAAGGCGAGGGCACCAACCTCTTCACAACACACACGAGCACTGGACTAAACCAATACTACACCCTGGACTTGTAAAAAGACTTGTGTACAGTGATACTCATTTTCCCCTCCTTCCTTAAACAAAACCTGACAGTCGAGTCCTTTTAGCCCAGACCCAGGAGAAGTCATTAGGACGAGCCGCCTCTTTAACATTCAACACGAGGAGCAGCTCGTTTAACCTCACAGATATCACACTGACACACTGCTCTCTGTGGTTGGGCTGGTGTGAGATCAATGGCTCTGATCTGATGGGCACGAGACATAATGGCTGACCACCTGTAAAATAATGTACATCCCTATTCCAAAATAAATCAGCCAGTGCCACAGTGATGATATTTCCCTTCTGAGGCAGGTTCGTGAGCTAATTTAATTCCTCCATAAGTAAAGCAGATGCAGCAGTGCCTCCGCTGGCTCATCTTTTCTCTGCGTCCATCTGGGAGCCGTTTGCTGACTCGGTCCTATCTCTATATTCATATTCTTACACATATTCTCACATGGGACGTGGCCCGTACAAACGCAAGCCTCCGTTCCCTTCTGTCCCACTCTGAATACTGATGACCGACCAGAATATAAATCAGTCTCTGTGGAGCCTTGTGGTAATGCAGCCTTGTGGTTCTTTCCCCTGGGTGCTGGAGTTTGAACTATTTAGACAGCTTTACATGTTACACATCACAAAAACATGAACAAAATGCAAAAGTGAGGGAGGTTTTTTACATTTTGCATAACTTTCCTTTAAATTAATCAACTATTTTGTGGGTTTCTTGAATTGTTTCAATTTCCACACCTAGTTTTCTCTCTTCACATCAGTTTGAATCATAAGGAAGAATAAATTGCACTTTCTTTGAACCTAGAATAATGTTTAACAGCCTGGAAGTAAACGAGCACATTGCTAACATGGCTAACAACGCTTGGCTGAATGGATACAGTGGAGCAGCTGAGGACCAGGCAGGACTCACAGGGGACAGTTTAACTTGAATTTGCAAAAAAAAAAACCAAAAAACAAAAACACCAGTCTCAGACATCTTCTCTGCTCCAGTGGTCTTGGTTGGTCTTAACCTCTGAAACCAAGTAAAAATGAGGTAAGTCTGGTATGGACATTTTTCCTTATTTACCAGGTACCAGTGCATAATCCAAGAGATTCCCAGGAACATTTGTATTATTGCACAAGTCAAAGTCCAGTCTTTGTCCAAGTCCAGACTCATGGAGGTTTGTTAGACCTTGGTGAAGGAGCCATGTTCTTGGGGCATTTGAAGGAACAAGTCTTCACCCAATCACAGTAATGATCTGGAAATAACCCAGCTGTGGTCTGGACTGGTCTTTAAAATCATCACAACCTGTCCTTTGTTTCAAGATGTCTGTTCCTGCAAATCACAGTCATCAAACTGTTTGAAATAATCCCAAGCATCTCTTATCCACAGTCTGTCTGTTGGAGCTGATTCTAACGACCAGTTTACTCCGGTGTTTTGTTCACAATTACAGACTGGGGTTAATGGCAGTTTCGGGGCCAGTGCTGTCACCCAAACCTCATCAGTGAACATTGATTAGGGATAGCACTGATTGGAAATGACTTGTGTAAACGCTCCTGGGGGGAGTTTCAGGTAAATCTGAGCTGTCAGACATTGCTTCTCCATCAATAACTTGTTTCTTCTGGCAGCAGTAATCACTGGATCAAAACAAGCACTAGTCATTACTTTCCCTGAGGACGTAAAGTGGAAATGGCTTATGGCTAATTGTCTGGTAAAAGCTAAGTTGAGGAGAAACACTGGCTGATTTTATGACAGGAGCAATGACATAGACAATATTTCACACCAGCCCTGTTTGGTATAATCAAACCCTCTTATGTTTCCTCCAAAAGACCAGTTCATTTGGAGAGGTGTGAATGAAGCAAATGCTTGTTCTGCCTAAAAGCGTTTTCACAGCTGACATCCAAACATCGGTCTGACCAAAGTTAATCATTTTGTTCCATTGCTATTTCAAGCTGCAGGACTTGCTACAAAACTAAACAAATCTGATTATTTGTTTACTCTAATGATCCATACCGGGCAAACTATTTTTGAGCACTGTTGGCTGTTTAATTTGTTAATGAGATGTCTTTTTATCTTTGCAACTGGACATTATACTACTTTATGTGCTGCAAAAGGAAACTCCTCTGGACTATTCATTCACAATAGGGAATAGCAGATAGTATCACCTCATCCATAGCAGCCAGGAGTCACACATTTCAAAAAACTGCATGGTGCCACAAAAAGGAACCAGCTATTATTTGCTTTTTTTTTTCTTTTTTTCATTTTTTGTGTGAACACGTCAGTCTCGAACAGTCTGTATTAATCTAAAATGGGCCATCCCAGTAAAATAATAGCATAATAACAACTCCAATCCCCCCCCTTGTTTTAGTGCAAAGAAATACAATTATAACGTCAGTGCTCTCATCAATCACAACCAATAAAAGGCAAAAGCTCTCAGTATGAATGTGTTTACAAACTCATTCTAACAATATGGCTTTGATGCTAATGCTATTTTGGCTAATGAGGGGGTTATTTTGACAGCAAGTCCTGGTTCTCACTGTTTTTTTCTGTGCAATTTTCTCACTCCAAATTCTTTCCACCGGCTGGATTGTACCCCCTGGCAGGCCGGTTTTGGCCCTGGAGCCGCATGTCTGACACCAGAAAATGGAAGTGTTGACTCAGTGCAGTACAACAGGTAAGGACTGAAGAATATAAATATTTAATCCAGCCTTTATAACATATAGTGCATACTTTGTTGTAAGAGACCGTGTTTGGTAATAGACCACATTTCTCTTTGATCCATTGCATAATTCTGTTTGGGTGAGCCCACGTCAAAGTGATATATGGTGCTGCTAAAAATACCCAGCAGCAGAACAACAGTACAATTAGCTGCTATTACAACAGGCAGCGCGGTATAATTAGCTCTAACTCCACATAAATTCACATAAAGGCAGAGAGAACTCAGAGATACTCAGGAGTTTGTCCCTGATCTGTCACACTAAGCATCGACAGCTGCCGTGTTGTGAGCCGTGACCTGCTGCAGAAGTGAGAACAGAGAGGAATGTGTCACAGAGAAACGAGGCATTCAAGATGTGTTCAAGTATTCACTAACTCCACTTTCTGTAATGTTACTTCTCACATTTTAAGCATCTTTTTATTCAAGTCATAGCATAAAGTAAAAATATTACTATGATGTAATAAATATAATATATATGTAATAAATAATGTAAAAATATTAATATCAAGGTGAAATGTTGAGCTTATCAGTCATATTTTTCATATCAATAAATATCATATCATGCCAAGCCAGGAGAGTCCATCCAAGAGGTCGATTTCAAAAATAAATGAAGAGGAATCCAAGACACTGCTCAAATAAAAGACTAATAAATCCTATTGAGTTGAGTGATCTGAGCGATTATGACCTTTTGTGTAGCTTTCTTAGTATGTATTGCCATTATTTGCAAAATAGATTTCTAAAGGGTAGGCAAGTAAACTAGGATTTCAATATTAGACTTAACTTAATTGATCTGCTGGCAATTTGCTTTGTCACAGTGGCTCATTTGCACACTAACACACACTAAACAGACATCAGGGTGTGAGTATTGTGTCAGCAAACAGGAGTTGTAACTGGCGTCCATATGCATGTATATTAGCTCAGTAGGTTCGGGGTCGGAGGTTAATTTTACTGTATAATGTACTTTTTGGCCCATTAAGGCTATGTTGTAATATTAAACATATGGGGACTTGAGCTCCAATAAAGGTATCCTGTTAGTAAGATAATTATTTGACTTTGTGTAATTTGTATTTTAATAAAGATGGTAAATATAGTTTTGGCCTGCTTTATTAAATCCATATATGTTTTCTTAACAATTTAAGGTCTTCATTTAGACATTGTTGTTGGGAGGTGGTAAGGCTTATGTAACTATGTAAGTGTATGAATTTAGTGAAAGTCTATCTCATCATGCTGGCACTTTGTTTTTTAATTAAAACCACTTGCATTTGTTGTTTATGTTGCAATAAACTCACTCGACAACAAGTGATATGAAAGACTGTATTCCTACAATGATGAAAACTGCTACACTTCTTTTGCTGCATACATTTACAAACAGCACTACAAAGACTAGCGTTAGGCGTTATATAAACACTGTCATCTCCGAACTGTTTTGATGAGATTTAAGCATCTAAACTCCATGACTCCTTTTGTTCTCAGTAAACCCCACAGAGAGCCTTTTCTTCTGTTTACTTTATCGCTTTTACACACCACCCTCTGAGGACTCTGAAGCTTCTGCAGAGTGCACCGTCGTGGCAGAGATATAGCCGTAATGTAGTCAGCCAAATGAGAGATGGTTTAATAAAATGCAGGAGTAAGAGCCGAGAGCGGAGTATGCAATGCACCAGGAACCAGGACGAATGCTGTGGTATCGATCCGACTATTACTGTATCAATCAAGCGCTCGGCTAATTCACTAATGACACCTTTATTATTGCAGATGGAGAAACAGAGATGGTACTGAGAGCCAATCTGAGCGCTGTTTAAGGTGGATTTGATCGATGTTAAGGTGGAATCTATGTATATTTCTTTTCAATATGTTTCTAAGGCATGGTGGCAAGGTGGTTAGCACATAGGTTTCCCTGATCAATGCTGAAAAACATGCACTGTAGTCTCCAGTTAGTAACATGACCAATTACTGCCTTAGATCTGGAAAGGGTTACAGGGCTCCTGAGTAGACGCCCACTCCTCCACTGAATTTGGGTTTAATGTAGGGAGCGAATTACCTCTTTTTGATGATAAAGAGTAACAGACCAAAAGAAAATGGTCCCAAGCCCAGATAAATGGAGAAGGTTGTGTTGTGAAGAGCATCCGATGTAAAAAAAAATGTACACGCGATTGACGCTAAATGTTCAAAACACAGACACACTCCAGAGAGAGAAATGACACTGAGTAAATGCCCCGGGTAAGAATTAAACCAGGTAAGTGTAGATTTTTTTTTTTTACATCAATGTGTGAGCTGAATTAAACTGACAGGAGACTCAGGTATTTAATACAACTTAATTAAACCATACTTAATCAATCAAGGTCGCTTCAAATGAATCCATTCAAACTTCATTTATGAATGAGTAAGTGAAAAGCCTTGTGGCAGTCTGGAAAAGTTTTTGTGGTGTTCTGTCTGTCTAATGGGGTCCTGGCACCAGACTAGCAGGGTCTTACCTGTATTTAAACAAACATAAGCTGTTACCACCTAACTTCCAGACGTCTGCACTGCTTCTACTAGTATTTTATCTGAACTGGAGAGAGCTACTTAAACTACCGCTCTCCTCATTGGTGGCTTACCTCTGTACCTCCGGGCTTTTGTTGCTAGTCAGGTTAGAATTTAAAAGGCTAGAGATAAGCCCTGAGGACATATTAAAACATAATAAATTGTAAGATTTTATCAACATAGGCTAAAATGTACTACCTGAAATAATGAAGTCATTTGTAATTGTTATAACTTTATTGCAGGCAAAGACAATTTAGCAAAAGGAAGCAAGTTAACAATAAAAAAACAAAAAAACAAATTGAAGTAATTTCTACTAAAAGTAAAAACTAATACAAATTGAGAAAAAGAGAAAAATGTAAGCAACTTAATGTGTCCTAATGAGAAGAGCAGGCAGGGAAAGTCCAATTTCTGCACTAAATACCTTTTAGGAGGATAAGGCTATACTGGCCAAAATCACTAAAACTGTAATATAGGAACTCTATTGGTTACAGTGGATGATAATGACATACAAATCCTTCTCCTCTCTTTCTAGCATAGACACTGCTCCTCCAGCTGTCACATAGTTCCTCTTTTTCATTGCATTTACCACAATTTCATACATCACTCTCTTTCCTTAGTATTTGACCAAAGTGTCGTATGTATTTTACTGATAAAAACCAAGTGTACACACAGGAGGTTGACTTAAATACCTAGTTGTGCTTAATTTAAGTCGAATCCTGTCAGAACAGGATCTAGAAACAGTCTTATTGTTACATTTCATCATCATTTCTACATGTCAGAGAGAGACATATAGAGCTGGACATGGCATTGGGGAGGTTATAGCAGGAGGATGTCTCAGAATAAAGGAGTATAAAAGCTTATTGCAGAAGGTAATCGAGGAGGTTTCCACAGTCAGATAAATGCACGTCTCTCCTTATGCAAATGGCTTACAGCCACAAAACCATGAGCAAAATTGGATCCAGATTAACACAGACATTGTGATTTTTACTCCCGTTTACTCGAACAAAGAGGGAGTGAACAACACAGAGCTGTTATAAGTTGTACAATGTCCTGGAACTTTTGCATTAGGTTGGAGCTTCACTCACCACAAAGAGTAACAACACCGAGGGATTTCATCTTGTTTCCCTGGGACTGTGGTCACTTAATAGATAGTTTTATTCTCTTCCCCTACAGCAGTTTTGTGCTATTTTTGTTGATTTTGGCCACGCTTATTCCTCCCAAAAGATCTAACTGGACATTAGAGGTCAAAAATGCTTGGTTAGTGCTGGAATTGACATTGCCAGAGCCCAAGGTTAACAGGTAAATGATGGTTAGATACGGAAATAATAAGTACAGGAGATGTCCAAATTGGAAATGAAAAACAAAAATCTATGCCTGAACAGCACATCATTACAGATATATATATTTTAGAAAACACCATCCACAAAGCTCCTTCTGCCAGCGGCTTTACTATTCCTGAAAACATTCCATTACCACAGCATAATTTACCATAAACTCTCAGATATTCACAGATTCATAACGACGTGCCGTTAGCCACTGCTCAGCTTTAACTACAAACAGTGGAGAAACCCGTCCCTGAGGCTCTGTATCTCTTGGAGAAAAAAACAATTCAATAGCCTTCAATACTATTTATGATCACAAAACTGGTGGGTAATCCTATTGGAGTAAGGCTGTCTAACTTCCTATTCGCTCAAAAAGAAACTTCCGACTCGACACGTTTAACCGGATTAGATAGAGACATAATACAGCTGCGAGCTAATGGAGACGTAACAAACAGATCCCACATGCAGAACTGAAGAGTGTGTGTGGTCAGGGTTGAGTGTGGAGAGGCTCCAGAGTTTCCACCAAATACTCACTAAGACGCATGTTTGAGCATTTTGTGAACGTTTTGTCCTCAAAGTTGATGTGTTAAAAGCAGGAAAAATGGGCAAGCGCAAAGATTTGAGTGACTTTGACAAGAGCCAGATTGTGATGGTTAGACGACTGGCTCAGAGCATCTCAAAAATCTGTTCCCGGCCATCAGTGGTGAACCAGCAACAGGGTTATGGGCACCTAAGGCTCACTGATGCCCCGTGTGGTGGAAGAAAGTGGCCTGGTCTGAGTTTGAGGTGTTGATTTGGCTCCAGATTCCCCAGATCTCAATCCAATCGAGCATCTGTGGAACGTGCTGGACAAACAAGTCTTATCCATGTAGGCCCCACCTGTAACTTACAGGACTTAAAGGATCTGCTGCTAACATCTTGGTGCCAGATACCACAACACCTTCAGGATCTAGTGGAGTCCATGCCTCGAAGGGTCAGATGCTCAGGTGGAACAGTGTTGTGATGTAATGGCAGCATTGTGTTGAAATTTGTGATTTCTGAAACAGACTCACATGAATTCCCAGATATGGTTTTACACTGCCCAAATCTAGGAAGAGGGTCAATAGTTTATGCTACAGAAGTTGTGTATTGTGAACAGTCTTTCACTGGTATATTTCAATTGTCATTTGTTTTTGTTTTACTCCTTTAAACATAACATATTAGTCATAGGGGTGCACGGTAGCAGAGTGGTTAGCGCTCCTGCTGTTTCACAGCAAGAAGGTCATGAGTTCGAATCCCGACCCAAAACATCGTTGTCTGATTGTAGCCAACTCAAACATCATTGGCTAACTCTGGTCTTTCTGTAAGGAGTCTGCATGTCCTCCTCATGTCACTGTGGGTTCTCTCCGGGATCTCCGGCTTCCTCCCACCACCCAAAGACATGCATGTATAGGTGAATTGGTGACTCTAAAAGTGCCCCTAGTGGATGAATGTGAGAGTGAATGGTTGTCTGTCAATGTCTGCGTCAAAGAGTCAGCCCTGCGACGAACTGGCCACTGCCCAGGGTGTACCCCGCCTAAGGCCCAAAGCTGCTGGGATAGGCTCCAGCCACCCGCGACCCCACGAGTGGGATAAGCGGTAGAAGATGAATGAATGAATGAATATTAGTCATATTAGCAACATTTTTTTAGAGGTGTATGTTACTCACTAACACAAAGTGGGACACACAGGTTTCCAATAGGATTACATGTAAATGCTGGGAGTCGGCGGTTATTCCCCAAATGCACACAGTCCATGTTTAACAGATTAGAATGAGCATTAAAAAGCTCTGTCTCATGAATATGAAACAGCACTCACATGAATTAGGAAACATACAGATATCAGAGAGACATACAGAGGAACGAGGATCCCACGTGTCAACATTCACTAATCAGACTGTAACAGCAGCGGGGCGCATTAAATTTCAATCAGACGCGAGGTTTTCACGGAAAAGGAGAAAATGGATTCACTACATTAACACTACTTCAGTACTGCACTATTACTTAATGATATATGATGCAGAATTGCCATTAAAATGAATTTATTGGTCACACAGAACCTATTATTGCATGCTTTATAGAAATATGTGGTATGTGTATCATATGATGGTGATAAAAAGACAATAAAATACATGTGCTTTGCTTGCTACATAAGCAATAAGCATGAATTTTCCACAGTTCTTCCCCGTCCAGGGATCAGAGCTCAAACTAGGGATGGCCTTTTCTTCATGTCAGGCCCTCTCTAATTCATCTGCCTAAGGAAGTCCATATAGAAATATATGACTTGGATGAGACTAAAGCCAGGAATGTGCTTTCAGTACTTTTGTCCTGAAGTTTGGCATGTATGTTTTGGTGAAATGTTGACTTTACTGAACCAGAAGTGACTACCAAAATTGGGGGAAATGACAAGCTAAAAAGTTATTTGGCTAAGCCTCTGTACTGATTGAACAGACACAAACCACTCATGGCCATCTTTCCAGACTCTTGCACTGCCTCTTACTTTTGGGCTCTCCCACTAAACTTTCTCTGTCTTCTCAGTTTGCTCTTTTTTAACTTCTCCCAATGGAAAAAGGCTGCACAGACAAATCCCTCACACACTCAGCCCTCAGTCCCACTCCAGCTGTCACCTCAGTCCAGTCAACCGTCTAAAACTAAATCCTAAAAACATTCATTCAGCCTGCTCTCTCTTCACTCTTCTAATGGCCACTCAGTTTTGCAGAGTCACAAATCTCTGTTTAGTGATGAGCCTTCAATTAAAACACTTTGCTGTCTCCAAAAGCAAATCGAAACCAGACTAGCTCCAGCTTTGACTAATGTTGCTTTAAACTTATTAAAATGTATTTTGCACAAATGTCGAGAGCAGCAAGGAATCAATCAGAGTTTAAACCAGGGCTGACTAAGATCCAACTCCTGCTCAGGCCTTTTGCTTTATGTCAAACCCTTACTTTTCTCATAATTTAATCAAGTCCAAAAAAATAAAGTTTGTCCAAAAATATATGACTTGGATGAGACTAAAGCCAGGAATATGCTGGACTGATCAATTGTCTGGAAATGTAATCAAAAATGCGAACAAAGTGGCTTTTTTTCTTTTTTTTTTTTGGATGACAAAAAGCCTTTAATGTTAGCTGTTGCTCACTACTGTTACACAAAGAATCTGGTGTGATTCATCACAAACACTCAATCACAGGAGAGGAGCTGTCTAAATAGAATCTTGGTTGTAATTCGAAAAGAAGCACTGAAAACAATTTCAAACAAAGGGTTGCATTTATACAGTGCTTTTCTACTGTGTTGGTATTCAGAGAGATGTACAGTCAGGTGTCCATTCAGCCATTGGCTCCAAAGGACACCGTGACAATTAAACTGCAGGGATTGGGATTGAACTGCCAATCATACTGGACCTTAGCTGTGTCCCATCTGTGCTCCTTTGCCAACCCATGGACCCCCCTGATACCACTTTCTTTCACTTAGATGGATTTACTGTTTCTGCTGATACTATCATGAACTATTTTCATTTTCATTCATTTATACATATGACGGGCTATTTCTGAATGAACTATTCATAACTGTCTTCTCCATATCTATTACCCGTGTCTGTCCGTGCAGCCTCCTTCTGTGGTTCTCCCTGAGGTGTCTTTCTTTCATGGCATTTTTTTCCTTTTCAGTTTGTCCTTACCCAGATGGAGGGTCTAAGGACAGGGGAATGTTGTCTAGTACAGCCTGTTTGTCTATTTGCTGCTTATTCGTCCTTATAAAGCCCTTTGAGGCTGTAGTGATATTGGGCTATATAAATAAAATTGAACTGAAATTGAATTCAGTCTACTGGTTACAAGACAACCTGGGCCCTGTACTGCAAAGCTAGATGTGGGATCACAAAGCAGGTTATTAACTAGAGTTAAAGCTGGGTTCACAGAGACAATTGAGAGAGTTAACATAACGTCTATGAATCCATGGATATATATCATCAGATTGGCCTTAAAATTGGCTTTGAACATGGAAATACAAATTTAAAATCGTTTTTGTACGAGCAGTAACATACAGATTGACTCAATTATGTTCCATGAATAGATGTCAGATGGATCCCGACTTCATGGAGCAAGGCCTTAATCAAGCTAACAGGAGCTGTATGTAGGAGTTCAGAAATACTGGTGGCTAAAATATGAAAATGCCAAGAAAGAGACTATTAATAGGTGCAACTAAATCTATACCAGTTCAAATAGTGCAATAGAAGTCAGTGCAGCCTTTCAGACATTGTGAAACATTTGTTGTAGTTATGTCCTAATTATTGCAGATCATTAGCTGATTTTTAAGATTCATAAACATAATTGTAAGCCCTAGCTGTAGCTTTATCTGATAGAAATCCATTCACAAAAACAGTATCCAGGTCATGAGCAGAGTAACCAGTAAACAAATAAAATAAAAAAAACCCCATAAATACCCTAAGTAGCCTCTCAATTTGCCCATAGAAAGGATCGTCTCTGCCTATTTCTTATCCATCTGTGTCCATCTGAGTCTCCACACACTCACTCCTCGTTTGCTCCACGTCAGACACTCGTCTTCTCTCGTCCCCAGTGTCCATCCATCTCTTTTCCTGTGGGACCTGACCCGAGACTAGACTTTCTGCTTGGAGCCTGAACTTTCTTTTGATATCTGTCCATGAGATACACATTTTCTGTCAACTTAACCCAACTCTCTATGAGAAATAAAGGCCTGTCTTTGGTTGTGTTGGCAAAGAAGAAAATGATGTAAACTGAAGATTCTGCTGTTGCAAAATGGCCACAAAACAATAGTATCTTCATGACAGTTTAATCACAAATGGCCTTTTTCTAAACTAAGATCATTAAAACTGTAATTACTGAGGCAATAGTCCAGGATTACAGCAAGGAACTTTGGGTAAATGTCAAATGCCCAGGCCCAGAACAATGAATAAAAGAATAAAATAAACGTTTGCTTTACATTGTGCACATGTAAAAAAAAATGTGTTAGCTTGTTAACCTGAAGTTGAAGCAAAGTTACACAAGCTATCTCTGTTCAAAAATCTTTTCTCACTCACCTTCAAATCCACCTGGAGCTGACAGCATTTACTGAAACCTCCAGCCTAGAGTACAGCCAGGCCCTGCAGGAGGAGACACAGACAGTATTTAAACAGTGAAATATGAGCGGAGCTGGGTAAATGGGTCCCGAGTTCGGACATAAATTCTCCGAAAGAGCCTCTACGCATTTATCACAAAGTTGAACATAGGGAAGGGTTTGAGGAGCAGAACGCTGTGGAAGATGGATGAGTCTCTGTCGGCCATCTTATGTTGGGGTTATCTCAGAGCTGCTGATACAAGTGTCTTTAGAGTCCAAGTCTTTAATTTCCATCAATCACAGACAGTTTTACAAGAGATAAAGTTAATATTACTATTACGCCCTGATAGATAGGGTCAGTGGTGAGGCAGCCTTTACAAAAGCTACTTAATCCTATTACTCTTTGTGATTCTCTCTGTCCCCGGCTCCGCCCAAAGACATGCATGTATAGGTCCAAAGCTGCTGGATAGGCTCCAGCCTAACCTGAC